>BGPR01054544.1:0-10186 GCA_013235015.1 Araneus ventricosus
AGGGTCATTCCCGTCTACTCCGTGATCTGAGAAATTCAAAATGTTTTGCACTAAATCTCTGAATATTAGATTATTCATAAATCTTTGTCGTAAAAGGATACAAAATATCTTGCTTTTAATATATTGTTGTTTAATAAATAGGATTTGCCTCACGAGACTAAACTTTTAAAGCATTTTTTTTTATGAAAAAGGAATTTTTTAAATGGAAGATATTTTTTTTTAGATTTCACAACAGTATGTATTTGTAATGACTTTTTAAAATTGAATATTTCAATTTCTGAAACATCATCTCCAGAAAATATTCGTTTTGCATTAATAACTTTTGTTTGCTTGGTTTATTTGTCTCATTTCTCTGTTATAATTATTGCGTGTGTGCTTCGAAAGGGGTTGGCCGTCTCTTGTGACGTTCTCATTTTCTGACCACGGTTCGAAACAACGAGTTCTCCCCAAAAATAGTCCGTATGTAGCTTCAGGATGGAATATTTATTCAATTAATCTGAAATAGAAAAAAATTCATCCAGTTTTTCAAAGCTTTACTGGTGTCCGACAACATCACATAACAGAAAACACAAACTGAGAGTTTAGGCAGTAATAATTGTTTTAAGGGTTGTTTTTTTATTCGTTTATGTGTAGTCGCTCTATCTAAAGCAAGGAAGCTCGAGACTGCTGGAATAAATATGGTTTATGTAAAATTTAAAAAATGAACAAAAGCCTATTTTTAATTTACCATCAATGTTTTCAGCTTTTATATCGATAAAATACCAAAATAAAATACCGATACCAAAGGAAGATATAAAAGCTTATTTGTTTAATGTTTTTGGTAGCAAAATAAAGAGTGATTTTTCTTCTTTTTCACTACTCTTTAAAATCTTGCATGTTAAAGATTGAATATTTAATTTAAATTTTTCTTCTTGGAACTTCATCAGCTGAAACTTATTTTACAGCAAGGGGAAGTGGGGTAAACTTTGTACCGAGTACTTTGATTCCGGCGCTCTTATTTTTCCTTTTAGTGGACAGATTCTGAGTTATACTCCACTAAACAAGAAGATATTATAATGGGCATAGTGGCCGTGTTGTTGCTGTTGAATTCATTGCATCTGTGAAGGTTTATTTGCTTTTCAGAAGTAAACTCTCTAATATTCGTTTGTATTTAAACTAAACTAACTTAATAATCATAGTTATAAAAATGACGCAAAATATCTTTTAAATGAAAAGTTTTTAGTAAAAGATATTTCAAAAACATAACCCATTTATCCTTGACTCAAACATAACATTTGTCCGCCAATCAACATATTGGTACAAAAATAATTTTAAATTTTCCTAAGTTAAAGAACTGTAAGTAAAAATAATATATATATTAATATTATAATATATATATATATATATATATATAAGGCAATGTTTGTGTGTGTGTGTGTCTGCGATGTCCAGACGAATCTATCGCACTTACAGCTATGAAATTTGGCACACAGGTAGTCGTAATGGTGACTCAATGCACCTCGAAACCGAAATTTTAAAATTTAATGTAGAAAATTTTTTATTTAATGTTTTGTGTTGTTTTGGTTGATTTTTAGCACTAAGTTCTCAATAGAATGGTTTTGAATAATTGTACGAAAAAAATAGATACACCATTGGAAAGAGCATGAGATTTCCATTCTAATGAAGTTAGTTTCGAATTTCTAACGTAATTTACTGAATTTTGGGATTTTTTAAAAAAATAGTCACTTTTCAAAAATAAAATTTTCTGGAATCCTTAAAACTCTTGCATCCGATGTTCTAATAAAGATATCATTTTGAAAATTTTTCAGCTTATAACTGCAACGGTTCTGTCGGATTTAAAACAAGAATGGTTAAAATATCTTTTTTCGTTTTTTTTTAAATTAATTTTTTCTTGGTAGTTGAACGATATTTTTCCTCTAGGGAAGCTTCCGCCCGCGACAGCTCTCAGGAACGTTGCAGGCAATTTCATTGGCTGACGGGCCAGGGTGACGTCATTACTTTCGCGTTCTGCGAGGAGATGATTTATTTACTCGATGACTTCGATTATTATTTCTAAGCGTGTCTTAACTTATTTCTTTGCCTTTCATACTTTGCTTGCGGTGTAATAAATATCAGATTGTAATTTTTTAACATTGTTTGGATTTAACGGTACTCGGTCGAGAGGAAAAAGAGGCGGACCAACTCAAGAATATATATATTTCTGCTTTGATTTCGTTTTTAAAACTTTCATTTATGTAATTGTATGTTGGATTTTTTTTTATTTTATTGAATTGCCGATTCCACGGGCAACGCCGTGCGCGTACTGCTAGTATATACATATATAAGAATGTAAGTTAAGACTGTAAATAAAATTCATACATTGAAATTTCTCGAATCATTTCAATTTAAACAAAATGAATGCAGCAACAATATTGTTTGAATATTAAATTTCGAAATTATTGAAGCAAACGAATTTTTATATATATCAACGTTCTATTGTAGCGGAATCGAATCAAAAGATTCGGACTTCGACTCGGACCACCATGCTGCCGATATTCATCGTACCCGACTCGTCGTAATTGTGAACCAGCTCTTGGCAACTTGAGGATTTACCGCCAGCGGAGCATATGAAGACGTTCAACCGAGAACTCTTTCTATCTTTTGCCTTTTTTCTTTCCAGGTTGTTTATTCCGGTGACTGGTGTTTTCTTCACCTGTGTTTTGGAGTCCATGGGCTTACCCTAACATCTTGAATCGTCACGACATACCATTTTAAATGTTGTTGTTTGCATTAAATAAATTGTTTTATTCATCCAGCAGCGTCTTCTGATGTATGCAACATACACCCCACATGCGCCACACTATATCATGACTACAGTAAAATATGTGACATGTGCGTAACTGCTAAAAAGCTACTCATCGTTTCACAATGCCACGACTAGCACTTTTGGGCGATTTTACTCCGAAAAGCGGTGACAGACAAAGAGTAAGATGAGCGCATTTCAGGAGTTCTTTGTTTCAGCTGTATTTTAGGCTAGCTGAAGCGTCAGGGACCAGAATGCGCCAATTTGGTCGAAAATGCATGGTGTTGTAATGTCTTAGAAATAAAAATTGTACTTTAAAAATTCTCAAGACATTTATTTACAGACACAAGACATTGACATTAAACATAAGAACAAATTTAGAAGAATAAAATATTTCATGAGTTAGAAAAACTAAATTAACCCCGAAACCAAACTCAATATCATTGAAATTCAGCTCTGTTATATATAATTAGAATCTTGCTGACATTCTAAAATTTAAATACAACATCCCAGCCCAACTTTGGCAAATCACAACCATTGCCACAGCTCCGGTAGAAACACACTACACGACAACATTCTCGGCGAAAAGCGTTCAAGTCCCTTCACTTCGCTTCCATTGGGCAAGGAAGATTAGTCCCACCGAAACATCTCAGAACCAAGTCTCGACTCCAGTGGGACGGCCTGCCCGGAACATAGCGACCAGGACGGTACGGTGTGCATTTCAGGGCTAATGCATTTTTTTCCTTCACACTTCCTTTTTGGCGCCCTCCCGGACTAATGTGCCACGGGCAGTTGCTCGGGTCTGCCGCCACTTCTGTTCACAAAGGAAAGATTCAATTAGTGTCAAAAAATATCTTGAGAAGTATAGTGCACTGAAAAAAATGTAACTTTCATGCAAAGCAATAACTTTGCATTTAAAATTTCGTCTCCGTGCCTTGTATTTCTGCTAACTATTGCCGTATTAGGTGGTATCATTCATCGAAAATATTAATACACTTTATTTTACATTATTGCACTGATTTAAAAAGTGGAATCATTATCCATTCCTTCAGTATCTTTTGAAAAGATTTTTTACACAATCGCATTTTGGAACTTCTTCTGCGGTCGTTAAATTTATTTCATAACTAATCCCTCCTTGGGATCTTTCACATCCTCATAATAATCTTGGAATTCCACCTGCCAATCTAGAGGTGGAATGTCACCAATTTCAGCAGTATTTTCTTTTCAAATCCCGTCTACATTTTTCTGTAATCTAAGACAGAGCTATCTGCTGCGGTTCCACGTGCACCACATACATTCCTCATCTAGGCCTACTCAATAATTCAGCTGCCTTACCAATATGTTATTGGCAAACTTTTAGAACAAAATAAAAAGGCAGGCTATTTTTCTGGGTAACTATATTCTAAATAAATTTGAATATTTACAATACTGGATTAAACACATGTATGAATTGTATTTTTCCTGTCTAGCTTAAAAGCATATGTTTAATTCTTTCCTAATAATACTTTTTCACTTTCCGTACAAGCTCATTTGAATAATTTTTGTATCATCGGAAAGATATAGGAAGATAACGATCACACGGTCTCTACGGGCTAATCACGTGATGCGTGGGTGTTTCTCCGTTAAAAAAAAACCGATTGTAGTGTTTGAATCCCCAGGAGATGACTTTTTGAAATCAGTAAGAACGGTCATGCGGTAAGATTGGTGAGCATAGGCAGCTAAGGGGTCTTTTCCCTGTTAGCACGGCGGCGATGGCTGTAAATAATTAAATCTTTGAACGAGGTATAAGTTGATATATAACTTAAGTAAGTAACAAACCTTAAATCCCTCTTGTCTAAAATGTAAATAATACCTGTGTAAATACTTTTCTCATTTCATATTATGCTCTTTTAATAAATAAATACTTTAGTTTTAGCTGCTGTTTCTCCTTCTTTATCTCTGGTGCATTTCCCCCTAGAGTGCCTATGAGACAAATATTTTCTGTAAATTATGTTGACTTCGGCCGAGATCAATATTCCCTATAGTTATGGTTGCTCAAGCCGGGATTCTATATCCTGCTACCAGTTTTCCTATATACATTCGCAACAAAAAATATAATAAAAAGTAACAGATCGTTCAGATATTGGTTCATGGGAAACAAGCAATACCTCCCCGGTCGGTAGTCATACCCCTTCAATCATCCTGTGCATCCCTCTAGGAAAACATGTGACCTCCCTCTTCTTGGCAACCCTACGACCTTGGCCGTTGCGGCGATATAGCAGGAACCTTATTGATATAATGACAGACCATTTATATAATGACAGTTCAATGGATTGATTATACTAATTCATCCCAATTAATATAATAACTGAATACATAATTTTAGAAGCTAGTTTGGATTTTCATATTTTTATTTCTACTGCGAAACTCAGTGGATTTAATAACATTGGAATATTAAGATATAAATATTGAATAAAAACTAACTGTTTAAATAAGCATACGTAATGGAGCAAACTCATATGGCAGTATTACTTACTAGACTGAAATACTTTTAAATTTGAGCTCAAATTTAAAAAATAAAACAAAATCAAAATTTGAGGTCAAATAATTTTTCTGCGTATTTGAATTAACAAATATCTTATCGATTTCCTTTTGAAGTTTTCAGCGAAATAGTGTTCTACGTGTGTATTAAACTAAAACTAATACAGCAGATATGCTAAAAACGTTAATTTTTCTTCTGATGCCTATCAATCACAGAAAGAAAATCTTTTACGAATTTATAAATTGAACTTTGTAAAAAAAAATATAACAAGAATTACGCTTGTTTCTTTTTTTTCCTACTTCACATCAATAAATGATTATTTTTGTTTTTCGAAAACAAACGAAATTCCCATAACAAAAATTAAAAGGAAAAATTTCGCATCATTCGGGAAACGAGAGTAACCTTTGAAAATACCACTCTGTACATACAAAACAACAATTACCTATTCAGGTATAAAAGATAAGCATTAAATAGAAACTGATCAGAAGTGGCGATTGGAAAGCCAATTGAGAAGTGTATCCAGTTTTTATTTGTCAAATGAAAGGAAAAATGAAACATGTATTCTCCAGAAAATAATCAGTTGCCAAATATCTGTTTTGTAAAGAAATATAACCCATATTTCTTAACAACAAATGTGTAGAAATGTATAGCATTTTCCATAAATTTTACCGTTTAGACATTTAATTCTAGACAAATAGTTTTTATTGTATTTGCAAGAAAAAATTCAAAGAAAAATGTTGTTTACATTAAAAAAAAACTTTTTTATCAATATTAGGCATTTTTATTTAATAGAGGTTGGTTTTTGCCTCTTCTAATGAGATGACTTGTTGCATGTGGCATTAACTAAAAAAAGTGGAAGCGTTAAATTTTCAACTCCTATCAGTCACACAGAAAAAGTAGGTACTTCTGAAAACCTAGCATTGAACCGAACACAAGAACAGAGTTCACTGCGGGTATATTTTTGAAAAGTGGTTGGGATAGAAACATGCTAATTTCTGTTTATTCAATAATTTTTATATCAATTATTTATTTTCACCAAAGCTTTCCTAATTACCAAAAATAACAGAAGCGACAACTATTACTCAACACATATTAGGAACTCTTCAGCACAAAATGAAAAGTTTACATCCCCCAATACAGTTACTGAATAAAATCGCATCTCATCCAAAATGAATGACTTGAACCGTCTATATATCCGAAGCAACAAATATCTTCACAGACGGAAGAAATGAGCACTAAAAAGAAGAGGATTGAAAACCTACTAACAGGTGTATTCGCTTCTCATTTGTCAGGATGTATAGACCGCGTGCTGTCATTGGCTGTCCCCATTACAATCCTCAGAATTAATGGTAACCTCAAACAGCGAAGAAGCCCAGAACGGAATGTCTTGTTAAGCTTCAGCAACGTGACAGGTGCTCCCAAAGAGCGACTGCTCAATATTAGATACGAGTATTTTGGCAGGACCCAAACTGTTACTGAATAACGTTTGGGAGTACTTCTAGAAATCTTTTTTCCCATTAAACCTTCATGAAAAGCACTGTTTAGATGGCGCGGTGTTATGAAAATTTCTTGTGGAATTGGAGAAAGTTTAGAAGGCTGAAGTAAAAGAATCTGAATATTTCTGATAGGATTGTTTTATTTATAGTTTGTTGAGAAAAGGGGTTGCACCCTTTTTATTGTTATGATTTCATCGGAATTTTAATCGCTAGTTATGACTGTAGAACTTGAATTTTTATGAATCAATTAGGCTGTTAATGGAATTACATATCTTTTAATGTTGGCATTGTATATTTTTAATGGTATGCATTTAAGTGCCAAAAATCATGGGATACCTCCTAATATGGTGTGGGACCTCATTTTGCCCTGCGAAGTGCAGCAACTTCAGTGCAGCTTTGATTCAACAACAGTTATAAATTTACAAATTTATAAATTGATTAAATTAATTAATAAAACATTAATAAAAATTCATTGTATTATATATAAAGGCGCAAATGCAGCTATTTATAATATAATACAGAAACAAAAAATAGATAAACTAAACAAAAATTAAAATTAAATAAAAAGACAGAAAAAAGCATAAATAATAAACATCAGATTTAGACAAAAACGATGACAATACATCTTTTAGCGTACAAAAGCAACAGCCTCAAGTGATTGCATCAACAGAAGTTTGAAACGAAAACAGATGGCTATTTAAAACACATAAAAATGAAGGCAAAAATGTTAAAAAAGAAGAATGAATAAGGAATCGAATGGTAAACTTTATCAAAGAACACTCACAAAGATTCCAAAATTAGACAAGATTTTCTGCTAAGGGTAGATTTAATCAAAAGTATACACTTTGTGGCCTGATATTTTGTTGCTTCTGTATATTCTATGTCGCCTGATTACATCTAAAATTTCGGCGGAGAGTGTTAGGTTTAACACACTCTAGTACCTTTTGGTATTCTCTTAAGGATTGTGCATTTTGTTTTATCAAATGATTCTCGTATTGATATTTCATCAGATTCAGGCCAGAGGTATACTTTTGATTATATCTTACCCTTGGATAGAGAAAGAGTCTTGTCTAATTTTGGAATATTTATGGTGATGGTCTTTGATAAAGTTTTACTATCTTCGATTCTTACTATTTTTTTCCTTTGAACATTTTTTTAGCTTTCGGAAATTCATTTTATGTGTTTTAAATATTATCGTTTCAAACTTCTGTTGATGCAATCACTTGAGTCTGTTGCTTTTGTATTGTCATCGTTTTCGTCTAAATCTGCTGTTTATTATCTATGCTTTTTTTCTTTCTTTTTATTTAATTTTAATTTTTGTTTAGTTTATCTATTTTCTGATTCAACAAGTCGTGGGAAATAAAATCGCCAAAAATTATACTTTACAGTGAAGATTTGGTGATGAGGAGGCCGACCAGAAATTAATGAAGTAGAAAATGATTTAGGCTCACTCCTCACATATTATTTGTAATTTTCATCAATGGTTCTGTTCCCTGTGCGCATTACTTACATACAATTTGGTGAAAATTGCATACATAATAGGTAACATATAAAGATTATAATAAAATGCCCCAAATTTTTCGTCATATTTTTTGCTTATTTCAAACAGTGTTTGCAAGCAAATTATACGACACTTTTAGACTACGTCATAACATTTTAACCTGAATCTTCGAATGGTTTTATTTAATGTTTTACGCTAAAAACCATACGTAGTTATAAATGAAATACATAATTTGAATTTCAGTTCGACGATAACTATTCGAAGATTCAAATTTAAAAATATCAGTTTATGGGAAAAAACTGATCATATTGTTTTACTCAGAGACGAAGAGAAATACTACTCTCTTCAATGCCAATATCTTTCTAAATCTTAATGGTATTCTCCTGGAATTCTTATATTAGCTGTACTATGTACGTGATTACCGAATTTTCATAAAAAATTACTATGTTTCACATATGAGAGAGAATAAAATAATTTTGCTGAATTACTCGGAAGAGAAAAAAGATAATAATTTAAATTGTGACGTTGAAATATTTGAATATTGGTATTATAAATACAAGTAATACTTTCAATGGGATGTATACATCTTCATGCAGAAAATATACAAGAAAAGAACAAAAAAATAGCTAAAACAAAAAGAACAAGAAAGAAAGAAAAACATTAAATAATATACACATTGCATCTGGTACGTGCAAACGCAGCATCTTCCAGCAATGCATTGAAAATAATGGAAAATTAACTAACAGAATGAAAATCCTATCATTAGACAAAAAACAAGAAGGTAATACATACAAAAACACAATAAAATTAATAACAAGAAGAAGAAGAATCCGGCAGAGAAACGTTTTCAAAGGTCACTTCCCTCTGGGATTCTAAATTACAGAATTTGGATAATTTTCTGTGGAAGAACGGACTAACAAAGTTAAAAAACTTGGTTCATCTGTGACCTGAATTATCCCGAAAATTGCAAGGAAAAACTTTCCTCAAAATACTACAAATGCCTTTGTAACAAAAAAGGAGAAGAAAGAAAAGACAGGAAACCTTAACTTTTACCTCGGGAATAATAACACATATTAAATAATTCATCCTGTCCCTTAATTTTTTTCACATTTTAGTATAGTAATGCAGAAAAAATTCTTATTTTGCCAAATAACTTTGCGTTAATTATATATTTAACTAACGCAAAACTATTCACCTTATTATTATTACTGACCTCAACTCGTTAATAGTTTCAGATATTTGAAAAAATCAAATATGAATATAGAATGAATGAAACTGAAAAAGGAGGGTAATAAAAAGAAAGGTCCAAGGAAAAATATACCGTTTTCTTGTCAATCACCCACCTATAATGTATTATGTAAAAACTCTTAAATCTTTACAAATAAGTCTTCATTGAGAATATTAGATACAGAATTCACATTTTTGAATATAAATAACGCTTTGAATCTATATCTAAACTTGGGCTCTAAATTATCATCTAAACTCAATAAAAATAGTGCCCTAAATATTTATTTCCAAAATTCTTCACTGAACGTAATGAACTCCATTGCAGGTTATGGGAAATATGATTTCTGAAAGAACATAACAGGAAAATGTGCTCCAGGACTTCATTTAAGATAAATTAGACTAAAGCTTTCAAATTCTCTTCGTTAACTTCATATGTTTCTCAAAGTTTTCGAACATCTTCTTAGGAATAATTCTGAGCGATAATGTTCTCTTGAATAAACGGAGTGAATAATGTTTTTAAAAAATAAAAGCAAATACAGTTTGAGCGAATGGAGAAACGAAACATCTGGTTCTCTAACAGTTGTGTTGCAACTCAACCTCACCTTCCTCAGCTCTAGTATGTAGAACAAATAGAAATTTATAAAGTGGAAGAAACAAAT
>BGPR01054545.1:0-10186 GCA_013235015.1 Araneus ventricosus
TCGGAAATAATGATAAAATGGCCTTCGGAAATTCGGAAATAATTATACTAATAAATGGATAAGCCTTTAAAAACTGCGATGAAGAGCAGACTTTAGAATTTTTTGGGCGAGGGAGGGGACGCGGTTCCTACAGTTTACATAACTATTAATGTTCAAATCGATAAATGAGCGATAAAAAGCAGATAATGCTAATGAATCACTGTCTCAATCGTTACTAAATACCTGAGCTGGTTGCGTGGGATTTGCTCGGGTTAGATGACCCGAAGAAAAGCATTTCCTCCACTCGCGTATCCCCAGGTGGTTCCCAAAGGAAAGAGCTTGCAAACGCCGCGGGAGTAACTCATTCGTCTGCCGAAATTATCCGAATGGAGCCGATTTGTTGAATCATTTGCATTTTGAAAGAAACGCATTACTGTGTGTGTTCAAGATGTCACACATATGCGACAACGGCGCCCTTTCTTTTCAAAACACGTATGCAAACATGGCAAATATTTTCGCAATATATCTAGGGTTGCCATAATTGCCAAGCATTGATACGGGACGTTTAAGTGATAAATAAAAAAAAGGAAAAAAGTGGGTAGGTAATGGTTTCTTTTACTCTGATAATAAGTCAAAATAAAGTTTTAAGCATTCTAATAAAATGAAGTAGAATAATTAAAAGACGCGAGGCTAATCCTTTTTAGTCGAGTCATATTTTAAAGCTGATTTTACTTCCTAAATTATATCATTTGCTTCTTTCATATAATTATAAAATTGGGTGATTCAGATGATGCACGTTTCATGATGAAGAGAAAGTCGGGAAACACAGTAGAATGGCAAAAATCAAAGTAGAGGGAATTCATGAAGGAAAGTTCAAACTTTATAAGGAAACTCTAAAAAATTGATAAAAGGATTCAGTAACATTATTGGTTGAACTTGTGTGAGAACTTAATCATTTGCGAATGTGATTGGCTGAAAGGGAGACAGAAAAAAACAAACAAACTCATGCCTTTTAATCGGCATAAGAATATTCTCGAAGTTCTAAGAAACTATCAAGTGACACATAAAGATAAACATATCAATTAATAGACTGAAATTTAAGATAAAGAGATTTTTCTATGTATGATAGTTGAAAAAGAATGCGTGATTAGAATTATCAATGCAAGATGATAGTCATAGTTAAATATTCTAGAAATATGCAAATCATTTTAAAATTATAATGATAAATCAGAATGTCTTTAGTTGTCTCTTCTGATAATCTATTTCTTTCGTCCGACCATGGAGTTGACATGAGGGAAAATATTCTCTCCGCATTTGCATTGCAGGCTGGAATGGCAAATACGTATGCTCATGGCTTTATCAGACATGGCTTCTGATCAATATATTTTGTATCTGGAAAAACTTCACCCCATTTCTCTTCCATGCTCACGATTTTTGTTGGTATTAATTTTCTCCAAATAACCTTTTAGATATATAAACTGTTTCAATAGACTGAATTTCAGTGTTGCCAATATCGATGTTTCTTATTTGTAAATGTTACCGCTAAAGCTCGAAAGCCGTTAATGTGCACATTACCTAGCTAATCTGCAGATTAACTAATTTGCTCCGTTAACGTGTGGAATCAAGAGTTTTCCACATTTTACCTAGGTAATGCGCACATTAACGGCTTCCGTATCGTTAAAGTTCAAAAGTTTGTTTCTCTCATTTCCTTCCCCCTCTCCCTCCACTTTTAGTTTAGTTTCGCCTGTTTCTCTCATTTCCTTAATTGTAATAATATTTTAAATCGTTTGATTCTTTCTATTATAGTTTTTTAATTGATTGATGATTGATTCTATCAAGTAATTTGTTGATTGTATTAACTTGATTCTTTAGATATCGAAAAATAAATAAATAGCATTATGTTAGTTTAAGCGTGCAGAAGCGTTGCTGTTGTTCCAGCAAAGTTCTTATTTTCATTTTAACGAGTGCCTAGTAAGTAATGCGCAGATTATCTAGATAATTTGAGAAATGAAAGAATTTTCGGCACTTTAACGGATCACCCTAGTTAATCTGCAGATTAGCTAGGTAATGTGCACATTAACTGATTTCTGCACTTTAGCGGCAACATAAATATGCAATAGCAGAGTTTAGGGGGAAAACGGGACAAAGAGTAATACGGGGCTGGGTAGTGAAATATGGTGAGATTCCCGTATGCTATTCCCATGTCAACCCTAAATTTATCTAATGTGTATTCAAAAATATTAGCGAAAGTATGTCACACTTCTATATCGGTTTTATTGATGTTAGGTCGATTATTCAATTCTATCTGCTGAGAATATATTTTACGTAGAAAAATTAGCTGGACGTCTTTCTAACGGAATGTCGATCATCTGCTTAATTAGATCAAATTATTCACTCTATACAGTTTGACATCATCTGTCTATTATTTGACGTTATCCCACTACAGAATGAATTATTCGGGTTTCTTAGTTTGTCATCTGCAAAGAATGTCGATATTTCGGGTTAATTTACTCGAGATGTTAATTAACTATAATTGTTAACGTTATAATCTTCAAATTTCTTAAGTTTTCACACGACAGCATCCACTAAATTGCCTTAAAACTTTTCTAATTATCCAGGGTAATTAGAAGAATATGATCCCTTCATATCTTCGTTTAATTTGTTTCAATATTTCATTAAAAACAAGACATTTTTGTCGGATAACTTGACTTCCACTAATCTTTTCATAATGACTCGTTATTAGTTTTTAAAAACAATCGATATGCTTTTAACAGATATGTTTTTTAAAACAATTGGCCGCAGTTTTTTAATCAGGAACCAACTAATATTTTATGGATTTTGAGTTGTGTTTTACCAACTCTACCCAGGTGTCTGTAAATTTCAGCAGTTGACAAGTAGTATATCATATTACTTATAATGCAATTATTAATTTTAGAAACATGTAGACTTGAATTTTTCCTATGATGTATTAAGAAAATATCTATATCTCTTTATGCGTATTTTGGAGTTGGTTCCTGATAGTACAAACGCGCTTAATTCATACTTTGTTTAGCCAACAGTGTTGCCTTGCAGTGAATTTCATGCCACTTGCGAAACGATTAAGTGATTAAACTTAATGAGTCGCCAAGGTGTCAAGTGAGCCTCCACACTTCCTCTTTGTGTAGGCCGCCACCATACTCGTCATGTAGGACAATGTTTTGTTGTTGTTGTTGTTTTCTGAATGATGAACACAAAATTCCATTGTGTGATATTTAAAAATAAATTCGACGGGAGGCTGTCTCTGCGAAACGGCCGCTGGGATTGAGGGGGCGTAGACTTACTTACCTTACTCAACTGTGACTTTCTGTGACTAAAGTAGCTCTATGTGACTTTGACCTATGACCTTTCTCTGTTAATGAAACTAAAACCAACTCAATTAAATCGAAGCAAAGGGCAGCTCAATTAAATCAGCAATTGTTAATAATTAATTAAAGACAGTTAATTAATCGATTACTCATCTGTAACTAAAGTAGCTCTTGACCTATGACTTATGTTCTATGACCTTTCTCTGTTAAATGAATTAATCTGAATGAATTAATTAATCTGAAATGAATTAATTATTAATCTGTTACAATTCAGTTAATATACCGCTCACAACCGATGCGTGCGCGCTCATCGGTCGCTGTGACGTCATCAAAATTCTTCGTGATTTTCACGAACTTTGCAACTCGACTGTGACTAAACCGTACTTCCAAATTCTAAAATTAATTTTGAAATCTTCCATGTCTACCTTTCTCTGTTAAATGAAACTAAAACCAACTCTCTGTTATTTGGTTGCGGAGCTATAAGCGTTTAAAAATACCACGAAAAGCGTCATAATTTTTTCCTTTCCCGAGACACCATTAGATCACTATGGAGAGAAGCAAGTCAATGTCAAAAAACTAGCAAGTTTGACCTGTCTTCCCAATTGATGAACCGATATTTCGGTAAATTTTGGGATAAAGAAAAGACGACCGGAGTAGTCGGATGGTTGAAACCAGAATACAGGGTGTTGCCGAATTCGACCGACAAATTCAAAGGGGTGATAGTAGGCATCAAGAGGTTGAAAAATCACCATAGAACGTAGGGTCCCATGCGACATTTGGTCGGTGAAAATCGCAAAAATACAGTGTGTCAGAGAATTGTTGGAAACTGTTAAAAATTAATTAAAAAACTAATAATGTTTCAACTACGAATTTTTTTAAATGAAATCGCATTTTTAAAAGTTTTTTCATGTAGTTAGCTCGCCGGGTTGGTGATCCAGGGGGTCGTAAATAACTGAAACGAAAAATTAGTTTAGAGCCATTATGTGCAAAAGCATTAAAACTTGACGAAAAATAAAATTATGAAATTGTAGGGAATTTTACACTCTTTAATTTGTTATAAACATGTAGTATGAAAACTGAAGAGTTTTTGAGATATTCAAGAAAAACTAAAAAGGGGCATCAGAAAACACGGATTGGCTTCTGCTGATCGGTAGCATACTGATGTTGCGACCAATGTTTGCAGAGGATGTTGCCTAATACGCCTATTTTTGCGATTTTCAACGATTAAACGTCGTACCCTATGTTCTATGGTAGTTTTCCATCCTCTAAGTGCCTACTATTACTCCTCTGAATTTGTCGGTCGAATTCGGCAACACCCTGTATAAAGGATTTGTCAGAGAATACCCTGGGTTCTAGTTTCGATTCCAACAGATATCTGCTATATATGCGGGCCTGGTGCACGCTAATGTGCCACGAGTCAAATGTACTCATATTGGTATGGTGTGAAAACCTGAACCCTCTGTTAATCGTAATAGATATAAAATTTCTCCGATATAAAATCTATTCTGTGATATGATTTTGTCAATTTTTCCTTATAACTAATAATTAGTCCTAATGAAAATATAAATGTGTGTTCTGTTCGAAATATTCAAATTGCAATGCGTTAAAAACAGCTAATAGATGCAGATTCAAAGCATATTCATTGGATATTACGATTACCGGAGGGTTAAGTCATCCTCGTCATCTCACAGCAATTCAAAAATGACGGTCAGTCCTCAACAGCCTTTGAATACACACAATTGCATTTGTCATGTGATTGCGATGTCAAGTGAATCGACTTCATTAAAGAGTCATTATTTGACAGATTGGCTGTATTTGTTAAGGAGCACAGTGAAACCTCATGAAGTCATAAGTGTACGGCAAAGATTTAAAATTAACATTTGAATTGTGTATTCGATTCCCTGGATATATTCACTTCCAAAACAAAAGGTACGGGGTATATTTATCGTTGCCTTAAAAATAAACCAGCGGGAGTGGTCTCCCCTAAACTTTCTCGTATACTCCAAACAATGTGGAGAAAAAATAAGCTAAAATGTAGCAAAACGAACAAGCGTCCCTAACCGCAGTGGAGAAAAAAAAGCTTGGGAATCGGAAGCTTGGAGGCTAAAGGCGTGGGCAGAAGCGGAAAGGATTAGCGCAAGTGAATCGCGCAATTACGTCATTGTGTGATGAGAAAAGACAAATAGGCGATTCGAAAACCTTCTTTTCGACCGAAAATTGGGCACAGATCTACAATTATTGTTAGCAGGCCTCGTATCAATTTCTATTTATCAAAGCTCTAGGGTTTACGAGTTATAATGTTTAGAAATATGCGATTATACAGACCGACAGACAGTCAACCCTTTGACGGATCTGGCCAAAATTTGATACGGACCTACATTCTTGATGATAAAAACTGTGTACCAAATTTTATCCATCTAGCCATTCAAGGTTTTGAGTTATATTTTTCACATCAACGCGAACAGACAGACTTACCTTAGTCGGATTTTGTCCAGAATTTGATAGAAACCTACAAATTATGTGTAAAGATCGCATACCAAATTTCATCCCCGTAGCTCTAAGAGTTTTCGAGTTATCGTATTCACAGACGGACGTAATTCAAAAATTGAGTTTTTCGAACTCGGTGAGGTCTAAAACGTGGAGATTCGTCAAAATCTCGAGTTTCAATTTTTTGACGATTACAATACTCTCTCTTTGTATACTTCGTATACGAGAAAGTAAAAAGAAAAATACATGACGGCACAAGTCAGCGAAAGACAATGCGCAATTAAATATTAGACGACAGACACAATTACGTTTGTCATGTGATTGCAATGCCAAGTGAATCGACTTCATTAAAGAGTCATTATTTGACAGTCTCTGTATTTGTTAAGGAGCACAGTGAAAACTCTTGGAGTCATAAGTGTACGGCAACGATTTAAAATTAACGTTTGAATTGTGTATTCGATTCCTGGATATATGCACTTCCAAAACAAAAGGTACGACGTATCCCTTCCGTCGTCTTAAAAAAAAAAAAAGCGAGGCACTTTTGCAATCTCGGTATCAACCCCGCACCAACCATAAAAGGAGTCTGTTTATCTTCTTTAAATATAGAGCCATTTGAGAAAGAGGAAGGGGTTCCAGGAGGGTTCTGTGCGCCGACTGCAATTCCAGTGAACCACAGCTTCTATTTTTAATGCGTTCGGGGGTGAAGAGATGCAATCAGTTGCAGTGGCAGATAGACACAGCACAGTTTGATGGAGCAATCTGCGGGGAGAACGATTTCTCTAAAAATAGACATCATAAGAAGCGATTCCGCAAATCCCTTTTGAAGGACTGTCTTGAGTTTATTATGTTCAGCTGGGGGACTGACACACACGAAATGTACGCTGTTTTGCTTGGCTGTGGGCAATATCCGCTTCACACCTCTTCGCTAAGTTGATGAATGGGCTCTTTCTTGAGCTTGGTAAATATTTGGTTATAATTACTTTAAATGAACCTGATTAACCCTATGAAGCAGGGATTCCCAACCTTTTTTCCCTCGCGTACCCCTTGATTATTCTTTTTGTTTTCGTGTACCCCTACTATAATATCCAACTCTTCCTGCCCAACCATCCGTCTAGGCAAATACATTTTTATCAATAAAGTTAAATTTAGCTGAAGTTAGCTTAAAAGTGAAATGACTCGAATTAATAGCATTTTCAGAACTTATTTTTGATTTTACATTTTATTCCATTTTTACAAGAGTATTAGTTCAGTGCCAAATCAAATGAAACTAGTATTGTAATAATTTCGCATTAACTTATAAAGATATCTAAAGATTACACTTTGTAATAATCAACTATTTAAGTGGTATAGTTATGAAATAGCAAGCATTCACTTGGAGAAATAAAATTTTTTAACTTTTTTAATCCCTTATGTTTTCTTGTTTTCGTCATTAACAACTTTGATATCGCGTAGCCCCAAATGCTCCTTCGCGTACCCCTAGGGGTACGCGTACCACAGGTTGGGAACTCTGCTTTAACCTTCCAGCGGGCGCGCCTGCACAAATTTTACGACATATCGTGCATCGTATTACATAAATATATCGTGCTGTTTTACAAAAATAAATACAGCTTTCATTTATGTTATCTGTATTAGATTATTAATAAAGATTTTATAAATAAAAATTGCGCTTAAATTTATAAAGGAACGATATAAATATGTAATATGATGCGCAATACAAGTATCTCTTTAAAACGCGCGCCCGCTGGAAGGTTAATGGGACGTTTTTTACTAATAGTGGTATAATAAAATAACTTTGGGATTGAGGTTATTTAAGGAACGAATTCATTCAGTTTATTGGACGACATAAGTTTTTGTGAATTAATATTGTTAATTAATAATTAATTATCAAGTCAAGACACTTTGTTTAAGTTTGAGATAAGAAATTGGAACATCTAGGTTTTTGTTTCATCGAAAACTTTGGCGAGAACTTACGCCGCCAACTTTAAAATTTGGTGGGAAGTACTCTGCCCACGGAAAGAAGAAGAAACGGTTAACTATCTAGTATTTCACAAAATATTCTGCTAAAGCAGGGATTCCCAACCTTTTTTTCCCTCGCGTACCCCTTATTCTTTTTTGTTTTCGCGTACCCCCTACTATTATATCCAACCTCCCACCAACAATCTTTCTATGAAAAGAAGTTTTTATCAATAATGTTAAGGTTAGCTTAAAAAGCGAAATGACTCGAATTAATAACATTTGTAGGACTTATTTTTGATTTTACATTTTATTCCATTTTTACGTTAGTATTAGTTCAACGCCGTAACAAATAATACCAGAATTATTTCTTTTTAACTTATAAGGATAGATAAAAATTACACTTCGTAATAATCCACTATTCAAGTGGCACAGTTATTAAATACCAAGTCTTCACTTGAGAAACAAAATTCTGACTTTTTTTAATCCCTTATGTTTCTTGTTTCCATACTTTGATTTTGTGCACCCGCTGTCAAAGTGTTAACGGCTACAACAAACTTGCCGATAGATTTTTCGTTTAGAAAGTAAAGCTGTTCTTGCTTCTTTGATAAATATTTGGTTAAATCTTATGGACTTAAAATGTACTGAAACACAATAATCTATATATTTGCATTTATTTAATCAATCTAGTTAAAATTGTTTATCCCTCTTAAATTATTGCTGATGCGTAACAGGGGAAATAATCATTTTACTATTATAAAGTTTTAAAAAGATATTGAGTAGTGGTTTCTTTTTACCTATTTATGCTGTTTCGGGAATTCTGATGAATTCACAGAAAAAGTGGCTGAATCTACAGGGATTTCGTCGAACGCTATATTTGGCTTCAGAATGTGATGTAAACACACTAACACTTTGTGTCCATGACACTCTTTAAGACTGGCGCTTGGGGCATCTATACCCTATTTTTCCCCGTCTCTAAGTCACTGCAGAGAATGCATTCGTTTTAGAAACAGCAAAAAAATATGTAATGATTTAAATTTTTTAACCTTCTTTAAATTAAATCCTTTTTAAGCCACCTAATTTTTAATTACAAACGAATTACTTCTGCTTCAATTTTAGACAAACGCACTTCTGCTTTAACTTATAAAGTCGCGAGATCTTCGGGACTTCCCCGTTTTCTCAGCAGTATAAAAAGGCATGACTGCCGCCATCTTTCTCTTTTCACGATGCAACTCCTTCCTGGTGAGACGCGCCACTTCGCGAATAAATTTTTAAATGGATTTAAATTTAACCATGATTACGCTATCTGTTTGATATTACTGCATCTCCACTTTTAAGTCGGATGAATAAATAAAAATTGGATCAACTACTGCCTATTTCATTTCAAGATGCTTGTTTACACTTCGCCTAAAGAATAATGCTACATGTATAGCTGAGACAACAATGGGTCGTTGCAGATCAGAGTGCCATAGTTCAATTATAACTAGTTGTGTTGAGATGCCTAGTTATGCTGAGGGACTGTACTCGGAATGGAATTAGTTCAAGACTAATTAAACGACAGATCCCAATCCAAATGAGAGAGCTGTCACATTTCAGATTATGCGTCTACCAGATGAAGCAAATATTAAGACAGACATCTTGGTTTAAAACTCAATAATAATATTAAAATTAATTTTAATATTATTGTGGCGAGACGCCTAATTATGCCGAGGGACTGGACTCGGAATGTGATTAATTCAAGACTGATTAAACGACAGTTCCCGATCCAAATGAGAGAGCTGTCACATTTCAGATTATGTGTTTCTACCAGATAAGCAAATATTAAGACAGACATCTTGGTTTAAAACTTTTAACTGAAATTTTCGTTCTAACTTGAGCCAGCCAAGTTTCTCTTTATTTATCTTAGCTTTACTGACTTATTTTATTTATCCCGTAATTACTCGCGCTGGTTTATTTTGTACATCATTGGAGCTTTAACGGCCAGTGTTTTAATTCTGCTTCGCCCTTCACCTTTTTCGCTCGGCTCACCTACAGGTGCAAATGCCGAGTGATGTGGGAAGGTTTTTGTTTTCTTTCATTTGAACCCAAGAGTTTGAGAGAAGTCTTTGTATCGTTAAGTCTCTCGGAACAATAAAGACACCGACACTGAATAAGTACTGTTTTAGCTCTAACTGGATTTTTTGAATTTAATGAATTAAAGTTGTTTAATTTCTAACTACAATATTTCTATTGCCCCTTGCTTGTTACTTTCTCGTATACGAAGTATACAAAGACAGTATTGTTATCGTCAAAAAATTCAACTCGAGATTTTGACGAATCTCCACGTTTTATTGTTAGACCTCCCTGAATCCGAAAAACACAATTTTGCAATTATGGCTGTCTGTCTGTTACGATAACTCGAAAACTATTAGAGCTACGGGGAT
>BGPR01054546.1:0-10186 GCA_013235015.1 Araneus ventricosus
TAAGTTTCAGCTGATTAGGGTAGAATTTAGAATAATATCAAGCCATGTTTAAAAATATAGACGTAAAGCGCAGCCACCGGCGACGAAGAAACCAACCACGCCGAAACGGGCGTCTGGTAGGAAGGCTACATGATTTTGAAAAGAGGAAGTTGCACCATCGCAGCGAGATTAAGTAGTATTGGAAAAGAGGGGAATTCCCGAGCGTTAGAGCCGTTGAAACTGGATTTCAGCCAGTTAAAGTGGCAGTTAATTGTGTGTTTTAGCTTAAGTAGAAATAATTTTACGGATTAAATTTTGAGTAGCGCTTTTTAAAATTAGCAAAGTATTAAATTATTACATATATATATTAAATGGAAATGTAATGCGCATGATTTATATAGAAGTTTTTAAATTTGATGTGATATAATGAGTAAAGTATAATGTTTAAATTCACAAACGTGTGAAGAAGTAGGTTTAAAAGTCACTGAGATTATATAGACAGAAGACCGGGACTTTTGGGGCTTTGTGCCCTAGCTTCTATTTGGGTGTGTGGTGTTTTTGTGAATACTTTTGTGTACATGCTTCCTAATGCGTAATTTATGCTCATTAATTTATTGGTAAAACTAATTAACTGTGGCTAAGAGATTAAAATGACAAATTTTTGTTAGAATTTGTGTTAGATTTTTTTTGGATTTAGTTCCGGTGACCTTGGTTGTCAATTTGTTTTAATTAGTCCAAATTTCTCCATTTTTAGGACGGTTAATGGAAGGAGCCAGTTGGCTGTCTTGTAGAGGTTGGAGCTGATTGGTAAGGGGGAAGGTTGTAATTCTTAGGAGGTGGCTCCACCATTCCCGACCGTTTCATTTTGTTAAAGCAGTTGTGCTCGAATGTTCATCAATTTTCTTCTCTTCTGGTTGGTTACTTCAGCAGCATATCTAAGCTTTTCATATAAAATAAGGTAATGTACTTCCTGAGTGAATTTTTTAAAAAACATTTCTTTTACACAAGAGCATTTCATTTATAAGATTTCCGAAATTTTATTTATCTTTACTTGTTCATTGAGTTTTGAATGTCCAGGATCAATTTTTGACCAATTTATTTTTGAATTTTATTTCTAATGGAAGTGGTCCAGGATAATCTTCATCGAAAGCGATAATATTCATTAATTTATCAGAAAATTAGATTTCTGCTATATCAGACACTGCAAGTATAGTTGTTCATCAAAAGTATAGTTGTAAGTTAATCATCAAAATCTTTTTAATCGATTAACTTGCCAACGACGGGTGTAATTTCAAAAATATCAGTTTCAATTCATTATGAAAAAAAATATTCTCGAGCTTCTTCTTTCCTAAGAAACTTACGAGACATGGTCATTACACTATAATTTCCTAAAAATAAGATAAAATACTAGTATTTGCTTTGGAAGAGTTGAACGAGTTTTTTATTCAAATCTGAAAAGTTGAATAAAAGTTAGCTGCAACGCCTAACGTCCTCAATTGGGGGCAGCATTAAATAACGTCATATTTGAAAAGGAAAATTTCAAAAATACAAAATAATTTACTACCATATGCTTATGTAATACTTTAAAATAAAGTATTATAATAGTTGTAATTACTCATATTGTTTTCAGTTGATGCAGCGGCGCGGAAACCAAATGCACCTGCGAGGCTAGAAAAATAGCAAAACGGCGATACAAATCACGAAATTATAAACATTTGCAGCTGCATGAAAATTTGTAGAAATGCTCATCGCAATGTCATCTACCATTGTTAAGAATAAAAAATCTTTTCAAGAAATCAAAAGGATTCTACACACTGTTTGATACACTGTCCTCAAATGAAGACGCTGGGCTTTAATGTGTTAAAATCATTGGGATAGTTTTACTCTGTGTCCCCTTTGGCGCCGTTTCATGATGATTCTTGCAATTGATTATTTTCACTGTATCAATATACACACATCATCAGTAAATATACTTAAGCATTAGGTTGGTCCGAAAAAATCGTATTTTGGATTATGGAATTCTAATAGTGCGAGAAAGTTGAATTATCCCATCAATAGTAACTGTGCAAAATTTCATTTTCATTGATTAATATCTTTTGCCTCCTCAAGACGGCCAAATTTCGACAAACAGACAAAAACGGCCATTTTTTACTAAAAATAATAAAATTTAGGAAAAGGACAGTCGTTTTCTAATAGCGGGCAAATAATCTTCCAGTCCATCACAATTAGCTGTAAAAAAATTTAACCAGATCGGTTAATAAGATTCTTGTGAGAAGTAAAAACAAGTTTCAGTTAAAGAAAGCATGTTTCTTCAAGATCATAAAAGTCTCAAAATTGGCTTTATTGGTTGTGTTGATGTTCCTACTTCACGTGCGTTGCAAAGAAAAGCCTAAAAGAAACACTATGATTCAAAAATTAATTCAGCTAAAAGAGAAGATGAGTCACCAGATCCTGATTTTGGCGAAAAACAACTTTCTACTGCTGAAGAACAAGAGATGGTAGACTTGAATGACAAAAATGACCTTGTTATCAACTTTGAATATTCCCTTCCCTCCACTTCGAAGATGAGAACTCGTCTTCCTGCAACTGCTACGGTCTGCGATAGGTACAATGTTTCCGATAGAGCAGCTGCTCCTATAACTTCAGCTGTTTTCAAGGACTTTGGCATTATATCTGAGTAGATACATCTCATGTGGTGGATAAAAATAAAGTGAGAATGGAGAGATCGTTGAAAATATCTAAATTTCAGCTCTATATAATGAAAAATGGCATACTGCAAGATATGATTCAATTGCACTTTTCTTCGATGGTCGTAAAGACAAGAAACTTTGCCAAATAAAGAAAAGTAAAAAATTTCACCGAAAAGAAATTGTAGAAAAACATTTAGCAATTGTAATAGAACCAGAATCTCAATATTTTGACCACGTAACTCTTACATCAGGTTCGGCGCTTTGTATCAGCACAAATATCATAAACTGTTTGATGAAAAAAACAGTTAAGGCTCAAAACCATCACAGCAGTAGGATGTGATTGCACCATAGTAAATACAGAGCATAAATCCGGTGTCATTGTGCTTATTGAGGAAGAATTTAAAAAATCTTTACAGTGGTTAGTCTGTCTTTTACATTTCAACGAGCTCCCTCTAAGACATGTATTTGAATACCTGGACGGTGAAACAATCGGTGCCCTCACATATTCTGGACCGATAGGGAAAAGTGTGGTGAACTGTAAAAACTTGCCAGTAGCAAACTCTAAGCCAGTTTATTGTGATCTGCCTGTAGTAACGGCCAAAGATTTCAGCAAAGATCATAAGTATCTATTGGAAATATTTTATGCTGTTTTAACCGGCGTTCGCTCTTCTGATCCGTCCCGACGTGACCCAGGGCCCACTTCTCACGCAAGATGGTTAACGACTGCTAACAGAATCTTAAGATTGTACGTTGCCACAGAAGATCCTTCTTCTGGGCTCTTCAACTAGTGCACTACATTATTCGTGTATCAGTATCAAATCGCATGGTTCAGTATCAAAATGAATCATTCCTGTACAAGTGGATCAAAACATTTGTGGAATGTAATCAAAAACTCGAGGTATTTATCAGACGATCGGAAAAAGTTGGTGGATCCTGTAATTTCTCAGAATGCTTTTAGGGCACATCCCGGAAACCTGCTGCTGAGCATGTTGGCGGACGAGAGATGACACATCCGGGAACTTTCTGTCTGGCACCTGATTATCAAGGCAAGAGGATCTTCTTCCACAGTTGGACGTCGTCGCTTTGTCGTCCCCAAACTTAACTTTAAACCCAATCAAGTACATTGACATAATTGACTGGTTTAAGTGTGATGCTCTGAGCCACCAATTACAACTGATCTTACAGTAGAAGAGCTAAAGTCTATTGCTGAGAATGGATAATAAAGGGCTTACAGATCTACAAATTTGCATGCCACACCCATTAGGTGGAGAGCTGTGAAAACTTGTGATTGAAGCAGCAAGTTCGGTTTATGTATCACACAACAGGGATGGTTTTATTATAAATACCATGGCGTCACAGGCAATTATGCCTTCATTTGATCACAAGGCTAATTACAAGATGATGTAATTTACTGCATGAAACTTTAAACAGATGATAATATATTAATGAATAGTGAACAATCAACAATTTAAGAGCTTCACTAAATGTATTTTTGCGATAATAAAAAGTTATATCAAAATATAATCTTTTGCGGTTTTCTGAAAAGCTTTGGCCGTTTTGAGGATGAAAAAGTTATAACCGATCTGGTTAAATTTTTTTACAGTTAATTATGATGGACTAGTGGACCATTTTCCCGCTATTAGAAAACGATTGTCCTTTTTCCTAATTTTTATTATTTTTAATAATAAATGACCGTTTGGAGCAGTTTTTAGAAACTTTGGCAGTCTTGAAGAGACAAAAGATATTAATCAATGAAAATGAAATTTTGCTCAGTTATTATTGACGGGATAATGCAACTTTCGCGCTCTATTAGAATTCCATAATCCAAAATTCGATTTTTTTTTTCGGCCCACCCTATGCATGTAAGGTGCCATCAGTAAGGGTGAACTATTGCACCTTAGTACGCACAAATTACAGAAAACACAAAGAAGTAAAAGTAATAGTTCCAGGTTCTCACACACGTAATCTCTGAAAACAGAACAAACCTAAAACCATTTTTCAGAAGAGGAATGAGACATGTGCTGCCATATATAAGGGTAAGAACAAAATATATAGGAAAGAATATGATGATAAACATGTATATATAAAACAGAAAATTCATGTGTGTTGCAAGAACTCCTTCAAAGCAAAGATCATTAGCAACATGAATTACTACATACCCTTCAAGTGTTCATTTATAAGTCATCCTTTTTGAATTTTCAAGAGATTATTTCTAAAATGAATTTAATTAAGTTAGGGAAAGTACTATGTCAAATCCGTAAATAAAAATAATAGTTTAAATAAACATAACCTAGCAGTGACTTACGACGTATTTCCTGCAAAGCTATAAAAATTCTGAAAGAGTATGATGTAACAAATTGAGTGAATCTAATTATCATGAATAAAAGTGAGTTTGAATGTTTCCTGAGCGAAATCGGGTAATAAAGCCAGCACAAGAGTAAAATTTAAAAAATATACTTTGCGTTATAATAAGGCAATCATATAATAAATCGTACAGAAAACTGTTTTCTTTCGAGAATCCATGAACTTTAAAAAAATTATTTCTTCAGTACTTCATCAGAATCTTCTGCAGTTTTTCAACCTCAGAAAGCATGGGCTTTTATTTATTCTTTGATAGATATGTCCAAAAGTAATAAGACTTTTTAAAACGTTATATTGATGTATAAGGAACTTTTTAAAAAGTTTGATTGAGCAAAATATAGATTCAAAATTTCCATCCAATTTAAACATATTCTGAGATTTTTTTTTCTTTCTTTCATCTGGCTCCACCTTCCAAAAAATTTAAGTCTTATAAAAGCCGACAGTTTTATGCCATTAATTCAAAAGAATATTATGTATCTCTGGTATTTAGATCCAAACTTACCTTTCCTAATCAAGGAATTGCCACTTTTATAAGGCGTAGTTGGTAATGACAGATATTTCTCAGATACTGCATGTCTTTTTAGTCTTTTTACATGCTTTGGTCACATGTTATTCCTGAATTAACACAGCACGGCTTATCAAACTCGATTATTTTGTTTATTCCATTTGAATCTGCAAAAAGCCACAAAGTACTGATGCTCAAAAAATAGGTTACAATTGCGAAACAAGTATTATCTAGAATAATAATCGGTTAATTGCAATGAAATTTTATGCGTTTTCATCAATGAACAAAACAGCACTCTAATTTTGATGAAGCCAAGAATGATCCTCCTGACTCCACAGAAAACGGGCTTTCTTCTACGATGTGTCGTGACCATCGATAATAAGAAACGAATATTACTGTTCAATGGACGTAAAAGGCAATTTTCAGCCAGATGTTAATGGGCATTTTGTCTAGATATTATTGTTGTAGTCGCTTTAGCGAGTTTCCAGGAGAGTTCTCCAGCCTTTCGCTCTCTATAGCATTCGTGTATTTAATGCCACATATCGATCATCTGCAGGTGTCGTAGCATTTGCACAATCTTGGATAGTCTTCCTGGAGATGGTACATGTTATTTGGAATTGATTCATAATCTGGATACCACCATTCGAGACACTCTTAACTAATGACCGATGTCCTTATGAGACTGGACAGCAACAGGCCTGCATCCCTCTATCCATCTTAATTCATCATCTAAACAATCCTGATAATTCAATTTGGCTATAATCATTCGGACATGAGAATTTTCTTATAAAACCAACACCTATAGACGAAAATCAGAAACATGAAAATGGGTCAGCTTACCGTTTTCTTAAAATTCTTATTCTTAAACGTCCAGGACTCACTTAACCACTTAATAGTTTCTTTTTGCTGTCATATTGTGTCCAAAAAGAAGCGCATTTTTTATAAGCAATTTTTTATTCAAATTGATTCTATAAATTGAAATCAGATGTCAAAAGATTTACAAGTATTGATTTTATTAATTTTAGATAATTTTTTATCGCAGGAAAAAAAAAGGATCTGAAAATTGGTTTACCTAACCTAACCTGACAAAAATTGGTTTACTCTTGTTTTGCCATCCAACATTAATTGGAATGCTAGAGCTAATTAATAGAAACATTGCAAATTAAATCAAATGAAAAGGCCGGGAAAATCAGTGGATTGGCTTAGAAAACTGACAAGCCTGAGCGGTGTTCTGGCAAATCAGAGAAGTGCCCTTTCGTAGTGTCCGAACTGTGTTCGGACAAAACTGTTAAGTTCTTAATGTACGTAGATACTTCACACTACATTAACCATTATCCAAATGACATAAGACATCAATTTTTAAAATGGTAGAGATACATATTTCAAATAATTGAATCAATTGGTTCAGAAATCCCATAATTCACTATTTTTCAGAAGTCGACTTTCCCGCAAGTTGCTATTTTTCGGAAATCGAATTTTTAGTATGGATAAATTCTTTAAATGTAAACGCACAGATTGTGGGTGACATTAGATCTCATAGACGGTTTTCTAACGAATTCGTTCCGAGTCGAAAACAATAGAACTGAACCTACAGAGTTTCCTAATGCATTGTTCGACCCAAGCGCGTTCTTGCAATAAACAAAAACAAAATAGATGGCGCCTAGAAACGATTAATTACATTCCCGAAGAATTTTAAGTTCTTTAGTATCATGATCTGGCCAACGAAGACATACAGTGATCCACCAGATCACGAAGACTAAGATCAAGACAAATAATAAAATATGTTTCTTACTTATTGATACCTGATGTTTTTATTTTGTTCTTAAAAAGAAATAGAGACACTTTATTTTGGTTCTAAATAGTAATTTTACAATAATTTTACCTTCACAAATACATTTTTGATTGTTATGATGCAGAAACTCATAAGTAAAAGCTCTCTAATAATTAATAACTAATTAATTATTAGATACGGAGAGTCTGGAAAAAAATTCTCAGTGAGAGATACTGTTAGTAGGAAACACTTTTATGCTTTTGTTTAGCCGTTTGTTTTTCCAACAACTATGGGGTTTCTGAAATAACTGATTCAATTACCAACAAAAGTTTTTGGAACTTAAATTTTGGTTACCAGTGTATATAGCTGAATTGAAGAAATTCATCACTAATGTACAGCTAAACTGTCTAATTTAATTAGATTAAGAAATGCTAGAAATTATTCCGACTCTTAACCATGAACTAGGTTCCAAAGTAAAGGTAAAAAAATATAAATAGACCTAGAATTTTTATAAATAGTTGAAATTACTCAACTGTTAAACAGAAACTCAGAAATACTGAACAGTCAAGGGGCTCGTAGTTAAAATTTTTAAGGTTACATTTGCATTTATAAATGAAGAATTATTCCAATAGAAATGAAATTGAAGTGATTTATAAATAATTAACTGTTATGAAGAAATAATTTGTAAATTTGTGTTATTGATCTTACTATTATTTTTTGTTCAAATCTTCGAAACTGATACTTTTTCGTACAAGACTTAAAAAATTTATATTTTACAATGCAGGTATTTTCAACTCGTTTTGCATAAAATATTTCGTTTCATTCACTAAAGAAAAAGCCATTTATTTCAACAGGCGAAAATTTTCCTTTCTACTTTTTTTCAAAATTTCAATGTAACTGCGATGTTTTATGTTCTAAAATTTAGAAATTAAAAAATCGGTAAATAGTTTTGAGAAATGATTACGCGACCAATGACAAAAACAACTAACAAAAATTAAATAGCTTAGGCTATTGTTTTATAAATATGAAGTGGTCATTTTATTCATTAATCTAAACATATTCTTTTCAGAAACATTTTTCATGAAAATAAATAAGTTCTAATTTATAACTTTTATAGTTTCTTGTTACCTTACCCTTCTCTCAACTATTTTAAATGACTCTTTTCAACTATTTTCAGCATCATAGTGATATCAGAGATATCAACGGTTTTCTAACCCTGGAGTACAAACGTGTAATCAGGTTGATTCTACGATTCACTCCAAATCACTGTTCGTCTCACTCCAAACTGCTACGTCTACTCCAATTCCACTTCTTATTCCAAACTACTACGTCTACTCCAATTCTACTTCTAACTCCAAACTACTACGCCTACTCCAATTATACGGCGCACTCCAAATCGCCACATTTGGGAGCAAAGTGTACTCCCTCTCATAGATATACTATCCATCAACCGTAAGACAGTTAAAGTCAGGCGACGTTTGAATAGAGTCGTCAGAAGAATATTTTGTTAACAATCTTATGAAAATAATACGGAAGTGAAACAGAAATGATGCGCTTTACAATTAACTCACTAACTTTTCCCTTATGTTGCAGATTTCATATAGTAGAATATTTATTAATATAATATTTTTAAAAATGTCATTCATTTTTATTAATATACTTTAAAATCCTATAATTTTAAGTTTTAAAAAGTTGTTTAATAAACGAATATTTTTCTTGTTTTCTTTTCTGTGTTTATTAAAAACGAAAATATTTTAAAACGGGAATACTCTTGGAGTAGAAGCCAAACTCTAAGTTTCTCATGAAAGTTCAGAACATGTTTTAAACAGGGTTATAAATTTATAAACCAGGGTTTATAAATAGCACATTTTAGCTGATACAACAAATGAACCTTTTTACCTTGTGCAATTTTCAAATTCTGTACGACTGAAAATCCATCTTAGAAGTTGCACCTCAAGAGGCTACGATTTCTTACTTGTTGAAGCAATTGCTTTTGTTTCAAGTATTACTGATTGTTTAGAATGCCACTTGAACTGTAGAGCAGGAACACGCAGAACAAATCTTTGAAATTTTAACTCATTAGTTCATGAAAAGCTTGCGTAACAACTTGCCTGCTGTTGAGTAATTCGAGTCGCTCTCGGCATGCATAGTTTCGCAAATTTTTGTTTTCAAGTACCTCTTACATAGCAACTTCAGTTGTGATCGTTAGTCAGGAATGTAATTGAAAATATATTCTCTGTTTATTTTACTCATGTATTTTCCTCATTTTAGGAAACATGAAATAGTAACAATCCTCGTTCTCGCTAGTCATTGAATGAGGAGTTGTGAAGTACAAGTTGATAATAATTTGGACGAAGTTTCTGACTTTGAATAAGAAACATAAACCTTTTCTCCCTGGCATATAGTGAAGGTGAAGATTTTGAAAAACTTAAAGGTAAAATTTGTTTCCTAAAGCAATTTACTATGAATGATAATTATCTATTCAATAATATTTAAATATATTTTTTTTTTTGTTCAACACAGTTATTGCTATTTTTTCAAGTTTTTTAGTTTATATGATTAATTGTTTTATATGTACGCTACATGATTACACCTGTTGACAGGGTCGTCTTAACAAACTGGAGCGCCCTGGGGTAGAGATATTTGGTGCCTCATCGGATTCATAACTAGGAATCTGAACGCCTATGGGAGAAAGAAATTATCCAATAAAATAATTGAGGAGAAAAAAGAAAGATTACTTGTTCTGCGATTAACGTCTTACAATTTGGCTAATTGGAACTTTTTTATATTTAAAAATATAATTCAATAATTTTTGGTTGAAAATTAAAATCAAATCAGTATACTAAAGTATCAGTATAGTAAAACATCAGTATACTAAAG
>BGPR01054547.1:0-10185 GCA_013235015.1 Araneus ventricosus
CGTACCAAGGGTGGCTCGCATTTAGATGTCCTATCAGGTGGCGCGTACCACCGGTGGCTCGCATTTATATGTCCCATCAGGCGGCGCGTACCACCGGCGGCTCGCATTTAGATGTTCCATTAGGCTGCGCGTATCACCGCAATGATATTACCATCAGACGGCGCGTACCACCGGTGACTCACACTTGAATGCTTCTTCAGGCGTTGCGTACCATCAATAATTTAGTTCGTTTAGCAAATAGAAAAAAAATTTCCATACAGTTGAAAATTAAAATAACGGAAATTTGACATATATTAATTGAAAAAGCAGGATTTATTTTATTTCAACTTAATATTATGAACATATAACAGCAATAATGGTGAAAAATAATGAGTATTAATGGTTATCATTGCGTAAAATTTCATTTTTCACTTTAGTTAAGTGCCGCTAGATAAAGCAGAGCCCTACTAGAGTAGCTGCCCATGGAAGAGAAACACGAAATGTACTTCCGGCGTAAACGTGTTAAATAATTAATAATAATTAAAATAATATACAAAAATATTTCATAATAATTATTTCATACTTGCATTTAACTTATCCATTATATGTTTGAACAACAATTTCCTAGTGATTTCTTCCTAAAACCTATCATTTAAGTTTCCTCACTGAAGAATTCAATTTTTGAATATTGAAAAACATAGATATATTTCATAGGGGGCATAAGAATTTTAGAAAGGCTTAGGTGGGGCATGGCAAAATAAAGATTGAGAAACACTGACATAGATTTCTAGAGAGTCTAAGGGTATTTTTTTTATCTCAGACTCATTCAAATAGATCAATATTATTTTCTATTTCCATACTGTTTCTCTTATACATATCTTATTCTTATGTATATGGAATAGGTATAATATACTGCCACTACAGATGAATCTAAAATTATGGAAGACACTTTAAAGGTAGGCTAGGCTTACAAAATCAAGTCATTTTCGAAACAGAACATCGGAATATAAAAGAGAATGAACGCACGCAGATGGCTCTTTGTCAATGAGTTAAGTAGAAGAAAAGGTACACCAGATAAATTTTACAAATCCAGATTAAAGGAATACAAATGCACAATACCATAATACCCAATTGCATGAGTAACAATGTGAGAGGCGTGTATCGCTTCGAACGACACGATGTTTTAGTTGATGACGGCACGTACTTTGAGTTACGAGTACGCTAAGTTAGGAATGGCACAATATTTCTGAAATTGAGCTGAATCACCTGTGTTCAGTTCAAAGAAAATAAGAGTGTTTGAGGTTATAAGGAAAAATGGAGGACCAATATAATATTAATTTCCATGCTCTTTTGGTTTCAGACAAGTTATTATATATTTTTAACTGTGTATTTTCTCTTGTTTCTAATATTTTTGCTAACGTAGCCATTTATTGCATTATTGAAAACTATTCAAACCTGGTTATGATAAATATGTTGTAATAACATATTTCATGTTTTACTTAATTCACTGGTAAAAAGACCCCCGTAGCGTCAACCTTTGTGTTTGCCACTCTATGTCTGTTGTAGAAGTGGCTTGTTTCTGTATGATTGCCGTATCCTTACTTTTCCCATGATTTTAGAATCACCCTGTATGCATATCCATTGGTATCGCCGGAAATGAGGTGGCAGACGAATTTGCAAAGAAGTCAACGAAGGAAGGTCCTAAATTTGAAATCCCAGCTTCAAAAGTTATCTCAAGATACTACTCAAAACCGCCTCACTTCAGAGATGGCAAACAGACTTGGATGAAGGCGAAACAGGAAGTCTTATCCATAATATCATACCAAAAGTATCCGACATCCCATCACTCTGTACGAGGAATGTCATTCAATTCTCTGGCCATGGACCCTTTCCCTGCTTCCTTAAAAGCTTCAATCTCAATCACACAAATCTTTATGCCTGTGCGGAAGTGGGCGACTCTCTGTACTTTGCTACTAGCTGCCTGTTGACCGTCTCTTTCTACATGACGAAACCAAATGATCATCTCATCGATCATTGGTGGAAAAGCTGCCTCTCCAACAAATACTCTAGATACAAAATTATCCAACTAGTGAACTTCCTTACCGATAAGAGGTCTTGTTTAAATTAGACCATGGAATTGACAGTAATTTTTCTGACAGTGACTTGGACATTGAGGTCGGTATCCCCCAGTAACAAGACACTCCCAACGAGTCCCATCACCCTGTACCAGGAATGTTATTCAATTCACTGGCGATAGACCCTTTCCCTGCTTCCTTAAAAGCTTCAGTCTCTATCACACCAATCTTTGTGCCTGTGGAGAAGTGGACGACCCTCTGTACTTTGCTATTAGCTGCCTGTTGACCGTCTCTTTCTACATGACGAAACCAAGTGATCATCTCATCGATCATTGGTGGAAAAGCTGCCTTTCCAACAAATACTCTAGATACAAAATTATCCAACTAGTGAACTTTCTTACCGATAAGAGGTCTTGTTTAAATTGGACCCTGGAATTGACAGTAATTTTTCAGACAGTGACTTGGACATTTAGGTCGCTATCCCCCCAGAAATAAGACACTCCCATCGAGTTTTTATAACGTTTTCCCCCTCTGGTCTTTCCTCTAAAATGCTGCATCATTATTTTATAGTGTTTGATATTTAGTGTGTCTCTTTGTATATTCACTAGGATTTATTATTTTATGTATTTAATTTGTTTTATTATCATTCTTTGTATATATATATTTTTCAATAAAGTTTCTATGCACACCCATCAAAACTGCAAACCGGAGATTTTTATCTCTTGAGTCAGGAGTATGTCGTAGTGTAATGTAATGTATGTATTTCCTATACATATTACGCAATCCCTACACAAAAAGTTTCCTCGTTCTTTCCCTGGATTTTAATATAAATTCAAACACCGCAGAATAATATTTTTTTTTTATATAATTCTATTTCAATTATCATTTACAAATGGAGGATGCTGCTTTAAAAGTTTCAGGGGAAGAAATTATCATTTTGTCAACGATACAAGCTGGAAGTATAATTCTGCAACGGGAAATGCTTTACTAGGTTTAAATTCAACAGTTGAAGTTCTGGATAATCAAAAATAAAGGCTTCTGTTTTCTCAACTATTCCTACACATAAAGTATCGAAAATGCATAACATGGTGGTGAAATAGATTCAAATTGAATTTTGAAACATTCGCGAAAACTGTCACTCCTGTTTTGAAACGTAATTCGCGGTGCTTATCATCTTGGCATTCGTATACATACCATCACAAGTTTAAGAGGCTACGTCAGCTGAAAGCAATATTCAGTATTCTAAGCTTTCACCGCTGTCGTGTCATTTCGGCTTATGTTTATTTAGTAATAATCGAAATGCGGTTTACGTTTGTTGGAAAGATGGTTTCTATATTTTCCTCAGATATTGAGATGTTTATGTTTATTTTAATTCAAAAATTTAAAATGTTATGTTAAGTGATATTAAGTCACGATTGAAATATATTCGAATATTTTGTTATATTCCTGAAATTAACGATGTACTTTTAAAAATATCAAATGTCCCTGTTTTTGGCTGTCGCTGCAATATCTCGAATACTGAGGCTGGAGTCCTTGTAGCCAATCACCTGGCCACGGCCCGACCCCTCCCGAAGGGGACTCAAAGCCCCACCATTACTATACCCGTTGGAGAAGAGAGTTCCTATTTACTTATACAGAAGCAACTCATCTGTGTACTCGCAGTGGTCCCCCGGGGGATACATATAATATATAAATGTACTATATGTGTTTCTATTTTTTTACTTATAAATTTAGTTAGTGGGCCGCAAATTTTGTTAATACAACAGGTGGTCCGGGTAACAAAAAAGTTTGGGAACCTCTGCTCTAATATATTTCGAATGCAATGCTCATTGAAAAAATTGGAGTTATATAGAGATTTTTTTTCAAAAATTAAGAGAAGGAATTTACATCCAATTGCTTTAAAATGTTTTTAAAATGTATTAATTTTCATTCAACGACATATTCTATTCAATATGTATAAAAATTGTTTAACGAAATGCAAAGCTATTACGCATGGATGAACGCCAAATAAGTAAATTATTACCTTGATGAAAATTAACTAACTTATAACAAATTCCAAATTCCTAGCATTGTTATTATTCTAAATAAACAATGCTATTTACGTTAGAATTCCGCATTTCAGTTTTATTAATGAGTTAAATGAAAGGAAAAGGACGAATTGGAAAGAAAAAAAAAACATGAAATTCTTGTTGCAATAATTTGAGAAATTATTTCCCGGAATTTTCAAACTTGAATATTTTTGTTTCTAGTGTCCCGACAATCTGCGTCATCAGAAGTATATAAAACAAGATAATTAATAAATCATACATATACTCACAGTTGCCGAGTCGTATGTTCGACGCTGAAGAAAAATCATTCTAAAAAAGAATAAACTCGCAATGTCGAAAACGTAAACCAATCATGAATTCAATGAAGATAGCTCCTCTGTAATGAATACTAAAGAATTTAATTAGATAAAATATTTACATAGTTAGATACAGGAGTTTTTAAGAATAGGTTTAACGATAGCACTATACGGGCAACGCTCCAGCATTTTAGCTCAAAAAAAGAAGTTCTGATTTCACTCGAGTTCTTGTAGGGTTGAGTTGTTTCCGTAGAAGTGGAAGTGCTTTTAGTGACATCTAGAGTTCATCTGAATCGAGGACATAATCCATTTAAAGGAAAGGACTATGGGAAGGAAAATCGTTTATTGCCTTATTATGGCTTATTATAAATGATACTTTAAACCCAGAGTTGGAAAAAAGATTCGAATTATAGTTAACGTACTACAGTGGGTTGTAATATAATGTGGACAATTTAAAATTTGTATATTTTTTCGAATATCTACCGAAAATGTGCATGGCCTTTCTGAGAATCTCAAACATGTAAAGTTTAGACTTGAACTCATATTTTACAGTGAAGATTCGATCACGAGAGTATTTAGGGGACCGACCAGAAAGTGATGAAGATAAAAAGAATTTCGACTCATCTCGTTTCAAATAAAGCTGGCTGATAACGAGATGAAACTTTCATCAATGGTTATGTTTGATGTGCATAATATTTATGTAAGCATACCACATATATTCGGGAAGATATAAAAGTTTCTTCAAGAAAATCTCAAATTTTTCAGCAAGTTTTTGCTTATAACTTGCAAATTTTTAAACCAAATTGTATGAAAAGTGCAGAATACGTGACAATGTGTTAGAGATGCATTGTATTAAAATTAAAAATAAATACTTTAAATATTAAAGGAAATATGAGAACTGATAAACGATATTTTTTAAGCTTGAATCTTCGAATAGTAATCGTGTAAATATAATTTAAATTATGTATTTAACTTCTAAGTATGCATGTGTATTCAGGATATTCTACTTTCATAAAATTCAATATTACTGTTCAAAGATTCAACCTTAAAAAATATCGGTTTGTGTAAGAACCCTCATCATTAAGCCTCTCTTAGAGTGAACCGAAATTCATCATGTTGCAATGCCGATATCTTTCAGAATACTAAAGGTATTGAATTGGAATTTTCGTATACGTTGCATTATATATCTGACTCTTATGTCACGAAAATAAAATTACGCTACATTTCGCACATGTGCAATAAGAAATCATTTACTGAAAGTACTCATATTTTCTTTAATATTTAATTAATTTGCTTTAAATTTTAATATAATGTTTCTCTAACATATTTCCACGTATTCTGTAAGTTTCATACAATTTGGTTTAAAATTCTGCAAGTTATAGGCAAAAAACATGCGGAAAAATTTGGTTTTTTTAAAACAAATATTTATATCTTCCCAAACATTTGTGTTATGTTTACGAAAATTTATTTTAATATTATGCACATCAAACATAAGGATTGATGAAATTTGCATGTCGTTATCAACTTTATTTGAAACGGGATGAAACATTTTTTTTTTTTTTTGTATTCATCACTTTCTGGTCGTCCTCTAAATACTCTCGTGATCCAATCTTCACTGTAAAATGTAAGTTCAAGCCTAATCTTTATATATACAAAAATGATAAGAAACTCAATGCAGATTTTTAGAAGATATTCGAAAAAAATATGCAAATTTTAAAGTGTCCACATTATATTGGCAACCCACTGTATTTATATGTTATGAAGCATAAAACAATTACATGGGATAAATCTTAGTTAAAGATTAAATTTTTATTTTGTTATATTAAAACACACACCTCAGGTTATAAGGCTATTAAAAATACAAATTTTTAGAATTTTTTTGAAGAATTTTAAAGAATATAATTCACAGTTATATGATAAAAATATGTTTTATATCCTTGAAACCAGACATAGATATTTCAATATTACTTATTCTTATTACTTCATCTCCTTTGTAAAAATGCTTTTGTAGAAGTCGTACATTGTTTCAAAATTAGAGACCTGTTGAAAAAGATTAATTAATCCTTCATATTTAAACTTCATTAGTAGTAAGTCTAACTTAATTACTTTAGTAAATGAAGTAGTTACTAATTAAATAGTAGAATAAACTCTTATTTTTGATGATCCTTAAAACTTTATTTAGTTTGAAGATGTGATTTAAATTAAATTAATAAATATAATACAAATCTGATTTTCTTGTCAGTTTCCAAGCACTTAAAAAATCATTAAAGAATCATTTTATCATAGAACTTCTTGGGTGCAATTAATTTTCAATTCGAAAAATGGATTCAGTAAAAAAAGAAGCTGATAAATAATTTTAGTTACAGTTGAAAAAACACTGTTAATAAATTTAATAAATCTATTTCAATCAAGCGTAATTAGTTACAAATTGTCTAATAACTATTATTGAAGTACTGAATTTCAAAATTTATCTTCTTAAATTGGCTATTTTACGTTTTTAGAGGATATTTGTCTTCAAAAAATATAAGATGGCAAATAATTTTTGTCATTGTTTTAAACGAACACTGTAAATAAATCTTTTTCTATCAAGCGTAAGTAGTTAAGAATTTTCTAATAACTATATTGAAGTAACTGAATTTCAAATGATTTAATGGTTCATTAAAGAAGAATCAGGAATTTAAAACTAATTTCAGAAAATCAAATCTCAATTTTTTTTATAAATTTTACGCATAAATTTAATAAACATAAATTTAAGAGTATTAACATGAAGTGGAATGCTATTGACGGTTCTGAAAGAAACTGATGAAATATTAAAAGTTCCTCCTCAAGTACCTATGAACCGCATGTAATGGAAAAGTATTGCCTGATTTCGCACAAACTTTTACGACAATTCACTATATTACAATGTACTGCTCAATATTAATGAAAATTTACAATATATTCAACATATACAGTGGAGTAGTCGTAAAACAAGCAGTGTCAGGACGCTTTAAAAGCAGTAAGGTAACTCTCTAACCTGGGTGAAAAAATCGCACCGTTTTGAGGACGTTTTGTTTCTGGAATTATATCTGTCTGTGAACATGATAACTCGAAAACTATTAGAGCTACAGTGATGAAATTTGGTATGAATTTCAATAAATGCATTCTGGGATGGTTCGGAGAAACGCTCGCTGTCAAATCTGGCTATTAAAAAAAACTGATTGAACTGATCAGGGAAAAATTAATTATAAAAAAACGGAATAAGACATTTTAACCGTTCTTGTTTTGAATCCGACAGAAATGTTGCAGTTCTAAGCTGAAAAAATGGAAATTATAGAGCTGTTAGAACGTCAGATGCGAGAATTTGAAAAAATCCTTATAAAAAATTATAAAATTGGCTATTAACTAAAAATTTCTCAGAATCAGTAAATTGCGTTAGAAATTCAAAACAAACTTCATCAGAACAAAAATTGTATGTTCTATCCTATGGTACATTGATTGATTTTCAACGATCATTAGAAAAGATACTACAGCCGTAAACATAATATATAATAATAGCCAGGTGGTCACTGCATTCAAACAAAAGACCTCTCGCGCATTTCCTCCGCGCTGTCCCTATAGTCCGGACCTTGCTTCTAGCGATTTCCATCTTCTCCTTAAGCTGAAAACGTTTCTGGGAAGCAAACGTTTTGAAAGTGATGAAGAGTTGGGGAATGCAGTGACCACCTGGCTTAATCAACTGACGGTAGAAGAGTATGACATGGGAATTCTGAAGCTCGTGGACAGATGCGAGAAATGTTTAAATGTAGGAGGTGATTATGTAGAGAAGTGAAGGAAGCTTCCAGTATGTAATTGAATTGTTTTTTCCAATAACTATTGTGTTTTTCATTTTTAATAACTAAATGGTCTTTATTTTCTGAATGACCCTCGTATTATGAAATATATTATGCCTTTCGTGTTCGTAATTTCCAGTTTTTGTGTTCTTAATTTCAATTGTCAATCATTTAAGGCAGGGCGAAGCATCTTTTTTACGCAATTACTGAATGAAAGCCGTAAAACAAGAATATATTGGGTAAATTCTGATAAAATAGCCAATAAGTTTCGAGTTTGTTAATCAAAGATTCTAATTAAAATAATTAAGGAGTTTCCAAGAAAAGAATTACTAGAGGTTTGCGAATAAAGAGGCATAAGAAAGAAAAGAAAAAATATCTCCATCTTAACATGCAAACGCCTTATTTAAACATCGTATTCTTTGACGTGACTTTACGTTTTTTCCGTGCGAAAGCTAGCTAAATAACTCATGCAACCCTGCTGCATACTATCTCTCCGTCCTTTGAAATCGGGTTCGAATTTTCAGTGCTCTAGTGCGCCACGGAGCCCATGTAGATTTCGAAGAGTTCTGTGATTGGCGTTTCTTTTATGCAAATTTCTCACTTGCATATATATGTGTGTTGCTTTTGTGTGAGGATGGATGATTCCCTCTTTACTCTTTTTCTGTATCTGTACTGACGGACTATGTGTCCAGATGCCCTGTGGGGTGAGATATCTCGAGGTGAGATCGATTGACTTTATAATAAATACCTTTTATGCATTCTTGGTCTGTTTTTATGCTCTGCCCTGCTCATTTGCTGCAGCTTCTGCTTTAGCACAATTTTATGCCTGACTTCTTCGGCATGAAATATATCGATAACTCGTGCTCAAACAAAACAAAAGTAAAAGTATTATATTAAGTAAGTGTATCTGTATGAAAATCAACCCTTTTTTCTCCGCTCCATGAAAATTCTAAAATTTCCTCCCAAAATAGAATCTTTTAGAAGCATTGGTTGTCTACCCAAGTAATTTTTTATTGATAGTTATTTATATAATAAAATTTAAATATCAGTATTTTTTAACTATACACCTATTTACAGAATTTTTGGAAAAATTCTGCCCTCAAGTTTCGTTGCAACGATTCACAGAAGGTATGAGAAAACAGTAACCGTAACCGTCAAAGAAGGTCTATCCCCGCCCTGCCTTGGCATCCGGGTGATCTGAATGACAGCCTCTGAAATAGCTTAGTACTGAGGCCTTAGTCCTAGTAGCCAATCACCTGGACACGGCCCGACCCCTCCCGAAGGAGGTACATACTATCAATGGTGGAGGGACCTACAGACCCATCATTGCTATACTCCCAGGGGAAGCGAGTTCCTGCTTACTGATCCGGCAGCAACTCATTCGTGTACTCGCAGTGCCCCCTGGGGGAATAATAAAACAGAAAATCTAAAGTTAGTTTTTACTAAAGAAATGGGTGAAGAAAAAAATCTGTTCTTTTATGCTTGTCAACCAATAGAATATAAGACATATCAATACAACCTCTCCACCATTTTTATTAAACATTTTAACTCGTTAGTCACCACGACTCACGTTTGATATTCGAATCATCTATTTAATTAGATAACTCCTCCTATTACGATCAAAACATCTTTAAATTATAGGTAACTAACGCTTACCTTTGTTTTGGTCGTCTCAGGTTTTCTCCATACTGGAGTGGCTTTTATATTATCTGAAATCTCTTTATTATGTGGCAGGTATGTAGTCAGGGAGTAAATCTTTAAGAATGAAAATATTTAATAATGATTAAGTTTACATGACTAATTTTATATTTACATAAGTTAGAAAAAGGGGATTACAAAAGCGCGCGTAGCAAAGTTGGCCGCTAAAAAACCAAGAGAAAGCAAGGTAAACAAAAACCCCTGGTGGCGAGGAAGGAAAGTTCTCTTCTGTTAATTTCAGTCCCTGGTGGTTTCCGACACTCTCCCACCTTTGAGT
>BGPR01054548.1:0-10185 GCA_013235015.1 Araneus ventricosus
TACGAACTCTCATGCACATTGGCAGAGTGCTTAAGAAATAATAAAAAGCAGGATTGATGAATCAATAGGCAGTAACTTTCATTTTATTAATAACTTTACTTCTAACGATTGCTTTCCTTTTATCCGAGTAAAAATAATGCAAAATCCACTAACAGAAAAAAATGCATTAACAAATACAAAATAAAAAATGATGAATTGAGGAATGCAAATCTTTAAGTAAAACTTTCACAATTCAATGAAAAGATAATAAGAAAAGCGTGTATGAATCAACATAAAATAAAAAAAAGAAAAGAAGCTGCTAAACTCGGCTAAAAAGAACAAAAAACAATAATGTCCGTTGGGTACTTTAAATTTCTTGTAATTTAGAAAAAAGTTTCAGTGTTCCCCAACACAAGGAGAAGAAAAGCAAACACAAAATAAAGAAACAAAAAAATGCCGAAAGATATATTAGGAAATTGAATAAATTCTGGTATTGCTATTACATCATCTCAGTATCCCCGTGTGTATTCTAATTTGTTCACAGGCAAATCTCTACTAATAACTAAAGAGAATGTGTGTGTTGGCACTCTAAATTGATACCGCTGGACCTAGAGCTACGAAATTTGGCCTAAACAAACTTTGGAGGATGGTAATGTGTATCTATTCGAAATTTTAATTAGAATTTTGATTAATTAAAAATTAAGCACAATTTTGACATTTTTCTCAATAACTTCCGAAAATATTATAGCTAAAAAATGAATTTTATGCTATCTGAAAGTACAAAATATTACCTTTTCAATGATATCAATTAAGTTGCTCTACAATTTTTTCTCTAAATTTAATAATTTTTCATAAATATTTTTTGGCATAATTTACAACAATACTTTTCATTGTTGACACGCAATTCAGTCCGTTTTCATTGTTGAAACAAATATTTAATTGCGTGTTTCTCTTTCATTGTTGAAAACTGAGGTAATATTCTTATACAATAATCCGATTCGCTCGTTCAGTAATGACGCAGACAAAACGGGATGGTTATTTTAAGCTCCGCCCAGCGTTACCGAAATTTCTGGACAATTCTATTATAGATCCCGTCTATTGTGAGTAACACACTGAAACTTCACATTAATTGCGCGTTTGTTTATTTTCCATACATTATTTATAGATAAGGGCACACTTTTGAGCAGTAATATATGCAATAAAATGAGAGGGGAATCCAAAAAAACGTAGCTGATGAATGTTCATTATGATTATTATCTGCTTATAAATATAAAAGCTCGAATATAAACAAGAGCAACTGCCATTCCATACCAAAGCTTGATAAAGAATTTTAAAACCCTAACAACTGGAGGCCTATTATGCTGAAAAGATGCCAGATTAATTTATAAATTTTGAGCAGTAATATATGCATATTTAAAGAGAAAAACCCAATTTATAAAATTATTAAAGTGGGATTTTTTTCATGACCATTGTACAATTAGCAGTATTATATTGTTTTAAACTGCCATTTTTAGTAGGCCTCTGTAAAAGGAAGAAAAAAAATCGTCATCTTACTGTTCTATGTTAAAGAGTCTTGTTATTGAACATGAATATTCAGAATTCTGAAAGATTTAAATTATTTAGTATTCAGAAGGAAAATTACCAACGCGTATATTTACTTTTAACAAAGATTTTCCGGGTTCTGAGAGTGTGTTATCTGGTAAATTTTATAATGAGAAAGTCCTAAACATAATACTGTGACAAATGTGTGTACGTGAATGCAGTCCGATAAGCAGGATTAAAAAAATAAGGCTCTTTATTTTACAAATATTCTAAGCAAAGAAACGTAGCACAAGTATTGAAACAGAAACTCACAACAGAGATTAGCAATAAATCTCGACACAGCGCTTTCAAAATAGCGGTCAATGTTTTTAAAGCTCACACACACCAGCATTCACTGCTCATCAAAATCCAGCTAATTCTTCTTTTAATTGTGGAATTGACGGAGCTCCTGGCCCGCAGGGGCCATCTCCGATCATGAGTTGATTTGAAGACAGCTTGGCTTTTTGTAAATTGCCATAAGCTTTGAGAGTTCGATGAGAAGGAGAGCAGAGGGGTCTCGTGAGCAAGTCCTTCAGGTGTTGTAGGCTGGTTGCTGGCTTCAGTCGAAGCGCTTACGCTATGTGAGAGGTGACTGAAATTGGATAGCTTGTTGAGTCTAGCGCCGAGGCACTTCTATTCTGACTGAGTGTAACATTAAGATGAGAGAAAGCATTAGTACCAGTGCCAGGGGCAATAGTCAGTTCAGATAACCAATAGGAGAGCAGCATTTGGGCTGGGGTGTGGCTTTGTGAACATGAGAGTGGCGGAGAACGTAAGAGTGCAGTTTGAAAGTAGTTAAAATGGAAAGATTAAAATATGAAAAATGGGTGGAAGTTAATGGAATGGAAAGGAATTAAAGGACAATATTCCTAGGTCTTTTGATCCTAGGATCAGGAGTGTATTTATTAATGCTTTTGATGGCCTCATTATCGCGGTCAAGATTTTTGAAGAAGTTCGTTGCAAGTTTTTTGATAAATGAATGAAAGGTGGCGAAGTTAAGTGCATGATACATATCTCTGTTCTTCATATAAAATTTTGCGTTGCAAATGTTCCTTATGATTAGGTTCTATTGGGTGGCAAGGATTTTAACATTATATTTAGATGCGTATCCCCAAACAGGAAACGCATAAGTTAGAATAGGACGAAGGTAGGAGACGTAAATAAGTATCTTATTTTCCCTGCACATTTTAGAGTTCCTTGAGATTAGGGGGGAAAATTTACGAGTTAGCTCTCGGAACTTGTTATTAATATAAATGTTTCCATGTTAGTTTTCTGTCTAAAATGACTCCAAGGTATTTACATTCCTGAGACCATTCTATATTTTTATCGTTAATTTTAGGGACAAACTTTCCATGGCTTGACAGCTTGCTTTTATGCTTTTTCAACAGGAAGACACGTCATTACGTAGGTAGTGACGTAATCTCCAGAAAGTTCAGGAAGTCAATAGAAATAGGTTGGCAGTTCAAGGTCTTTCTAGAAAAATCATTTTGTCGCCAAATAGCCAAAATGGTCAACAAATATGTCACCAAGGTCGCCAAATTTGTCGCGAAGATTAGCATCTCAGGGAAACAACTTTAGGGCTTTCTAACAATATATTTTTTTCACTAATAATGGAATCGTTTAGCGTCATAATTTGTACACTATCGTAAATTACTTCAACAACAAATACAAGCAGCAATTAAGGTATCATTCTAAAGAAAAACAAAAAAAATGTATTCGTTTCTTCTAAAAAATCTCTGGTCGCAATTCATTTTTGTACAATTTGTGATCCTCTTCATGAATTCAATATTTCATGAAAACCAGGTCCGTACCATCTGGTTAGGTGTTATGGTGAATTTAAATGAGAATTATATTATTTCTGAAAATATAATATATAAGGAGATCCGAAAAACGGTGTACAAACTTTACATGTTGAACTGTTAGCTGCAGATAAAGCGAAAGAGCTGCGAAAAGAATGGTTGACCCCACAATGGATAGATTATATCTTTGAGAATTTGTCGCATAGGAATTTTTTGCCTGTGACGTCAAAGTACGAGTGTAGGCGCATGCGCGTGAGTTTATGAATTAGCTTTATGTAAGGTTATAAATAAGTGTAGCGTGGAAAAGCGTTTAGCTAGGAGGTTGATTCTGATGTCATTTTAAAGAGTTTCGGGAGCATTACTAGGACCCTCAGTGAGACAATAAAAATATTTATCAGAAAATAAATAAAAATCGGTATTAAATTGGTAATAATTTAATCGGTATTAATTTGATTATAATATGCAGAGTTTTCTTTGGAATTGTACGAAAGTTACAGAATACGTGACAATACATAAAAGAAACATTGTATAAATATTTTAATTCAAAAATTTTAAGATTACGGGAAATATGAGCATTTGTAGTAAATAATGTTTTACTGCGAATACGAGAAATGAAGTTCTATATTCTGTCAAGAGATGGCGCATCAAAAGCTACTCTAAATAAAACATAAGAAAGGTGCAGTTTGGGATAGCGCCGTAGAGTTTTCGTGAAAACGCGTCGGGACAAAATCATAAAACAAGTGTTTCGTATTAATATGTAATTTGACTATCAATCTCTTTAACACAATATTTACACACAGTTGTATAATGGTTACAGAATAGATAAATCAAAAGTTTATCGCATGTAGCAAGGGTCTGTGGTAGCTTGCGATTTATCTTTTATATAACCATTATTTTACTCTGCATAAATATTGTATTAAAGAGATTGGTAATAAAATTACATATTAATACGAAACACTTGTTTTATAATTTCATCCCTACGTTTTCACGAAAACTTTACGGCGCGAACCCGAATTGTGTCTTTCCTATGTTTTATTTAGAATAGCTTTTGACGGTGCCATCTATTGACAGTATATAGGACTGCATCTCGCGTATGCGCAGTAAAACATTATTTACTACAAATGCTCATATTTCCCGTAATATTAAAATTTTTGAATTCAAATTTTGTTGCATTGTTTATGCTACGTTTTGTCAAGTATTCTGTAAGTCTCGTACATTTCGAAACAAAACACTGCATGTTATAATCCAAAAACATGCGGAGTTTGAAATTTTCAATTTAACACCGATTTTTATTTATATTATGATAAATATTTTTATTGTCTCACTTTTGGTCCTCGAAATACTTCACAAGCTCCTTAAAATGACACCAAAATAAGCCTCCTAGCTAAACACGTTTCCACGCTACACTTATTTCAAACCTTACATTAAGCTAATTCGTAACAATCACGCGCATTCGCCTACACTGGTACGATGACGGCACAGGCGAAACAAATACTATGCGACAAGCTTTTATAGATATTATCTATCTGTGCTGGGGTCAACCATTCTTTTCGCATTATTAGTCTCGTTGTTATTAGCGATTCAAATCTGACGGTATTTTGTCACATAAGAAAGTTCAATCGACTTTCACTGTATCGAGCGGAAAGTCGTTTTCACGTCAAAAAATAAACTCTTCTCTTATGGTCAAAATCAATCAGTTGAAATGGAAACAAACAAAAATATATTGTTCTTTCTGTTTGTTAGATTTCGGTGTCGTTTGGAAGCCATGACACATTGGAATGAAACTTAGAACTTTCAGCTTTCTCGCATCATGTAGTAACGTTTGAACTAGCACAATAGAACTCGAGCTTACCCTTCTCCTAGCGCTATGTATGGACTCTACTACAAGGATGCTGCGTCTCAACGCACATGGATTTTGCAATTTTGCGAAAAAATATTTTTCGTATTTACCACAGTTTTTATATAACTTAACATATCCAGATTCTATAACTGTTCCTTCTGAAAAAAGTAAAAATTGAAAAATTATAGTAATAATATAATATGAAGCATTGAAAACACGTTTAATTTATTCCAACTTATCATGTTTTGCCATGCAAAACATATATAAAAATTTAAAAAGAAATTCGCATGGCTTCTTTTTATTCTAGACTCATTAAAACTTCTTGAGTAGTTTCTGATTACCATCCTGTAACAGACCTTTCGGTACTAAGCAATCTTTTTAGAAATGAAAATCTTTATATTTAACTTATAAATATAGCTATAGCGTTACAAAAAAATAAAAAATATATTCCACATATTCTTCAGCAATTTTCGGCTTCTTAAAAGTCCCTGTAAAAGCAATTATTTTTGAAAATCATGAAAGTTTTAATGAGATTCAGGAAGTGGAATTACTAGAAACATAAAGAACTTTTTCTGTAGACAGATCAAAACACGTAGCTGAGTCTTCTAAAGATTCTAAATAATAACCCCATGTTAATTTTGATAACATAATAACAACAGAATTGTTTGGGTCATGAATTCTCTATTAATACTGGTCTACCTAAAATTTTCAGCAAGTGTTATAGAAAATTCATTTCGGCCAGGTAAAAATTTAAGAATTTTTTAAATGGCTATTTTAGATATTCTATAGATTCATGATTATGTATTGTGTTATATGTTAAAATGCCTCAAAATAAACTAATTAATAATTGAAAACATTGCTATTTTCTCGAAAATAGCTAATTTTTAAATCAAATGCAGCGATTTAGGATAATCTGAATTTTGAATCTAAAATCATTCAGGTTCTCATGGGGTCATCTTCTTTAGGCGCGATGGGCATCACGATGTAAGTATGGGAAAACTCTACCGATTTTAACCGAAAACTGTTTTTTGTTTCGGTTAACCGGTTTTTACGGTTATTTTTTGTCCCGGTTATAACCAAATATTTTTTTAAATCCAATAACCAGGTAGAAAAACCGGATGTGAGGATATGCTCACTTTTAGGTTCGATTAGACTAAAATCTACCAAGTTATGAATCTTTGAATTTCATCATTCTAGGTCAATCAAAGACAAACGCTTCCTCGAGGCATGTGTTGGTTGGCGGATTATTGAAAGAATCTTTATGAACGGATAAATATTGGCTAATGGATTGATTTCCTGTAAGAACAATATTAATAATAAATTTTGTCGATAAACGGTGCTTGTTTTTCCTAACAGAAAACGAAAACCTGTTATTTTGAGCGGTTTTAACCGCCAGGTTAAACCGGAGGTAAAAGAACCTGAATGACCAAAAACCTTTCATTTCAGAAACCGGTTATTTTGTGCGGTTTTAACCGCCAGGTTAAACCAGAGGTAAAAACCCTGAATAACCGAAAACCGGTTATTTTGAGCGGTTGTAACCACCTGGTTAAACTGGAGGTAAAATAAACCTGAATAACCGAAAACCGTTATTTTCGCAATAACCGCCATCCCTGTCACGATCCCATTTGTACCTTTCTGTCTTATCCGCCCCTTCTAACTTTCTTCTCTTTAATTTTACTTTTTGATTTCTTTCTCCTCTTCATCGAAGGTAAACGAGGATATCTCCATGAGAAACTGTTTACGTTCTGTTTGCCTCTGATTTCATGAACAGCAAAAAGCCTCGTATGTTGGCTGTGCAGGGTGACATTTGGAAAGCTTCTAGTTCCCCGTACTGTTGGTCACCCCGGGTGTAGTAATTTGTTGGTAGGTCAGTAATTTAAGTGGTTAGCTTACTAGTGATGAAATGGAAGGGTCACTTTCAGAAACCTTGCGTTAAAGGTGGTAAACATTTCTGGAGGGTACCCTGTGATATGTCCCGGCTTATGCGCTAATCGCAGCACACTGACAACAAAAACATAAGAAAGGCGCAGTTCGGGTCCGCGGCGTGTATTTTTCGTGAAAACGTCGGGATAAAATCATAAAACGAGTGTTCGTATTAATATGTAATTTAATTATCAATCTCTTTAATGCAATATTTACACACTGTAATATAATTTTTACAGAATAGATAAATCGCAAGTTTATCGCATGTAGCATGGGTATGCTGTAGCTTGTGATTTATCTATTCCCTAACCGTTATACTAGTCTGTGTAAATATTGCAATAAAGAGATTGATAATTAAATCACATATTAGCAAGAAACACTTGTTTTATGATTTTATACCGACGTTTTCATGAAACATCTACAGCGCGGACCCGAACTGCGGCTTTCTTGTGTTTTATTTGGAGTAGCTTTTGGTGGCGCCATCAGTTGAGAGGATATAGAACTACATTTCTCGTATGCGCAGTAAAACATTATTTACTACAAATGCTCGTATTTGCCGTAATTTTCAAATTTTTGCATTCAAATTTAATTTTAATAAAATGTTTATGTTAAGTATTGTCAAGTATTCTGTAAGTTTCGTGCAATTCGAAAGAAAACTCTGCATGTTATGATCAAAAACATGCGGAGTTTGAAATTTTCAATTTAACACCGATTGTTATTTATATTCTGATAAATATTTTTATTTTCTCACTTTGTGTCCTCGAAATACTTCACAAGCTCTTTTAAATGGCACCAGAATAAACCTCCTAGCAAAACGCGTTTCCACGCTGCTCTTATTTATAGCCTTACATAAAGCTAAATTCATAACAATCAGGTGCATGCGCCTACACTGGTACGATGACGGCACAGGCAAAACAAATACTGTGTGACAAACTTTTACACATATTATCTATCCGTTTTGGGGTCAATCATTCTTTTCTCATTACACTGGGCAACAAATTTTCAAAAAGTTCCTGCTTCCGAGATGAATATAGTCAATTTCTAATTAATTTAATGTACTGAACATGAATATGACAAAGAAACAGCTGAATTGGCTATGGTTTTGTTTTTTTTTGTAATTCATACGCATTGTTTAGAAAAATGCATATATGTACATATATTATATTACATGTTAGGAATACCCTAATCTGTTTCATACTTTCGATTTCTTTTGACCTGTCGCTTGTAATGGACGAGGGGAGCATCTCTTATAAGCATCCAACTGTAGAGAGCCAACATTGCCTTGGCCTATTTCCCCTGGTACTGTTTTCCCATGTTGGCAATGTTTTGATGAAAACGTTCGCCGTGCTGAGCATTGACCTGCCCGCAGTTATCAGGAAAGAAATTCAAGTGGAAGTCCAGAAAGTGGATCTTTAAGGACATATTACAGCCGAAATCTTGAAATAAAGCCAACATATCCTCAACCAGATCCTTGTAGTTTTCGGTCTTTTCATTGCGTAGGAAGTTTGTTGACACCTGATAGAACGCATTCCAAACCTGTTTTTCTTTACTTCGAAGAAGTCTCAAACTTGGAGTCTCTGAAATTTAATCTGAGTCCCCACAAAAACGCCTTCTTCAATTTTTGCTACACTGAGTCGAGGGAATTTTCCATGCAGGTACTGGAATGCTGGTCCATTCTTATCCATGGCTTTTACCAAGTTTTTGTCAAGGCCAAGATTGACGTGCAAAGGAGGAATGATGATTTTATGCGGTTCTGCCAGAAGTGGGTGCTTTACATTCATTTCTCCAGGCTTAAAAGATGCTCTCTGAGGCCAATATCTCTTGATGTAGTGCAAAGCGATTGCTCTGCTGTCCCATAGCCAAAGAAAACAGCAATACTTTGTATATCCTAGCTGCAAACCCATCAACAGAGACACTACCTTCAGTTTAGCACAGATCTGCCAGCCATACTTACTGCAGTTAATCATCTCCAAAAGCTGTTTTAGATTGTGGTAAGTCTCTTTCATGTACACAGCATGTGAGACAGGTATGGATGGAAGCTCGTTCCCGTTATTCAGCAAAACCGCCTTGAGGCTCAGTTTTGAAGCGTCTATAAACAGCCGCCATTCATTGGGCTCATGTGCAATGCGGAGTTCTTTTAGTAGGCCATCAATGTCGCAACTGAACACAATACTTTCTTCTTTTTTAAAGAAAGATACGAAGAGCAGATGACGTGTGCCAAATGAAGCCACTCGGACATTTTCTTCGAGGGGATTCCACTGTTGAAGTTTTGAGGATGATGTCTCCGCTTTTCTGTTGGAAAGATCCAAATCGAGAACAAGATCATTCGGTTCAATCGAGGTAATTTTATGTGGAGAAGATGTTTCATCACAAAAAGTCACCAGCATGCTTACTGTCACTACTGTATTTATCTTACTGAATTACATTATAATAACGGGATATATTATTATATTAATGGGATATATATATATATAGGATATATTATTTAAATAGTAGCCGCCTTCGGCGGCCAGCTATAAAAGCATAGCAACCATAATCATTTATGTTACTGGACATATATCTTCATACACCTAAAATCTCAGACAGCTTGGTTTACAGATTCTACAAAAAACCAGCGGGAGTGGTCTCCCCTAAACTTTCTCGTATACTTTCTAACTGGAGATTCGTAGTGGAGATACTTTCTCTTTGTATACTTCGGAGAAAGTAAAACAAAAAAACAAACAAACCTGAAATCAAATATCTGTTGCCACGTTTCAAAAAAATATTACTTTGAAGCAGGCGCGATAAAATAGGCAATGCAATGAATACTAAAGCGAAAATTCTGCTTTCGAATTGAATTTCCAAGAAAACAATTTATACTACTACAACCGTAACAATTGTAAAAGCGCGTGAATAAGAGATTTGCTGAAATAATGAGATCGGTTTGATTTACAACAATAAAAAAATTGTTAACAATTGATGCTTGAAAACATTATTTATTGTTGTAAATAAAATTTACAACAATAACAGATTGCTACCAATACGCATGTGCATGAGAATCGGATTAAAAGAAATTGAATATGC
>BGPR01054549.1:0-10185 GCA_013235015.1 Araneus ventricosus
CCGTTATGGTGGAAAAATTTTAAAGGACTTTTTTGGTGAAAAGAAGAAACTAGTAAAGATAGTTTGGCTTTTAGTTCACATACACATCCTCCCTTTTACGAGCGTTAACGATTAATTGTTTTAAGGTGGAAGAACTGGTTTTGTCAGGACATCTCATAGGATTTTTATAGTAACATTGAAATAAAATCATCAATCATTTTATATATTTTCATGCATTTCGCTTAATTTCACCAATAATATGAGCTGTTGAAAATGTTTTGTGGTTGGATTGATTACTATTCTACATTGAGAGATGTTTTCTGCTTCAGACAATTGTAAATTTACAAATTTCAGCCTTTATATCTGGTAGGAAAAAAATGGCTATAATGAACTCTTGAAGAATTGATATTAGTTATTCAAAAAATCACAAAATACTATAATGCGGTTAGGATTTTGCATCAATGTTTTGACTACATCCCTCATAGTAATAATTTCGATTTCAAGAAATACTAATTCTTGAGAAACACTGTGCGACATATTAGGAATGATGAAATTGCAGTAAAAAAATTTATTATAGCTTTCAATAATTTAATGAAAATCAGTGCTACTTTTAATTTCATAAGACAATGACGAAAACAAAATTTAAATACAGTGATCTTATTCAAATTTGCATGTATACATTACAATAAAATGAGATTTGGATATTTCTCATTGCATCTGAGTCTTGCTTCAAATGTTTTAAATGTTTGAAATATCTCTAATTGGAAGAGTAAATGAATACATAATAAATTTAATTCACACGTATAATAAATTTAATTCATTTAAAGCATAATAGACCATGAAATGCATAATAAATTTAAATTAAAAAAGCATAATACAAATTTAATTCATTAAATGATAAATTTAATTCATTAAAATGCATACAACTTAATTCATTAAATGCATAATAAATGTAATTCATTAAATGCATAATAAATTAATTTAATAAGCAATAAATTTAATTCATTAAATGCATAATAAATGTAATTCATTAAATGCTAGATAAATTTAATTCATTAAATGCACAATAAATTGAATTACTAAATGGTATTAATAAATTGAATTCATTTAAATGCATGATAAATTTAATTCATTAAATGCATACATCTATTAAATGCATAATACAATGAATCTTATTAAATGTATAATAATTTGAATCTATATAACAGTCATCTATGCTATCGAGTTACCTTTCAGTATAAAGGTTTTGCCTTTGACCCATATACATTTCACCGCAGAAGAATAAAAAATTAAGTCTGTTTGCATTACAATTATTTTTCTTCTTTCCTAATCCCCAAACCTGCATAGACTATGTTCACGAGGAGACTGTATGCAGTGCAAGGTTTAAACATTAAAGTATGCAAGGCTTTATGCTTTACTGGCTATTTAATTAAAACAAGCACCCAGTGTAATGAATCTCACTAGTGTTCTAACGTCAAAGCGTTTGCAGTACATGAAAAAGAGTATTTGGCTCTCTAATAAACATCATTTTGAAAAATAAAGTATGGCATAGCTGGTGAACATATTGTTCTAGCCCGTATGGTGAGACGCGTTTTCAGAACTCAAAACATGATTTTAGATGCACCTAGTTCACTGCAATGATCCATTAAAGGAAAGAAATTGCCTCATTAAAGCTCTTGTATTTCTATGAGATCTTCGTAAGAAACCTTTTAATTATCGAAAATCTAATTTGATTCCATCTGAGTGATATTCTTTTTGATTATTCCGGAATTTTTCAAATAACAGACAAAATTAAATGATATATTTCGTCAGATAAAATTTTCCTTTTAGGCGGAAATCTTCTAAGCATTGGTTAAGAATTTAAAAGAAATGAGGACTAATCATGCTTTTTTGTTGTTTATTTATTCAATTAAAATTCGATGTTTTTTCCTCAAATGTAAGAAATGAGTATTTTACAGATACTATTTTGTAAATAAAAACTTGTTTTTTCATAAGTAAGTTTTATTTCTCCTGTTATCTTCCTTTGATACGCTATTTTACTTTTTTATTACTTTTTGCAAATATTAAGTATTGATTTTATTATAATTTTCTGCTCTTTGAAATTTTCACTTTCAGATTTATTTGCTCGAACGGTTCAATGCATGCCCTTTTATTACAGACACTATAAAACGACTATAACAATACTATAAAATATAACAATACGCAACATATATAAGTAATATATAGTAGATATATAGTAATAACTATAAACAACCTATCGAATAAAAATGAATATTGGAGTAATTGACATATATAATACTTTCCGGGCTAAAGTTAAACTTGATAGCTCCGCAACAAAATAACATAGAAGGTTAGTTTTAGTTTCATTAATTAGAGAAAGATAGACGTTGAAGATTGCAAAAAGAATTTTAGAATGTAGAATTACGGTTTAGTCACAATCGACATACAAAGTTGGTGAAAATCACGAAAAATTTTGATGACGCGCGAAAATTTTTTATTATAGCGACCGATGCGCGCGCACGCAGGCTAAGGCAAGTCATTCATCGATCGCGCGAAATATTACTCAAGAATTGTTGAATTACGTAGAATTTCGTGTTGCAGTTAAACGCGTATAGCTCCGCAACCAAATAACATATATTGTTGGTTTTCGTTTCATTTAACAGAGAACGGTAAACATTGAAGATTGCAAAAATAATTTTGTAATTTGTAATCACGGTTTAGACACAGTCGAGTTGCAAATTTGGTGAAAATCACGAAGAATTTTGCATAAAAACAGTCATATAGTCACAATAGACTAGTAGTCACTATAAACTATAGAGTTAATAGTCACTTGTAGCTACTCTAGTCGCAGAAAATCACAGTTTAGTGAGGTAAGAGACAGCCTCCCGTATATTTATTTTTTAAGCTCCGAGCATTTTGATATTATTGGCTCGTGTGGCTTCTTCTATCAAAAATTCAAATGGTAAGTGAATTTCAACAAAATGATGGAAACTTTTCTTACGTAATCTTCAGAATATTAAATGACAATTTAAGAAATTATTGCTCATTTTCAGTTTGATAGCATTTGGCAAACATAAAATCAAACCAGCATTTGTAGTAATCTTCGCCATGAAATTTGTCTTTACCAAAAGACATTTCTGATTGGCGTGACAAAATTTAGTTGTAAATAGTGATTCAGTCGGATCCAAGCGACTTCTCAAAACTGCCTCCTTTTCCAAGACAAGGAATAATTTTACATCTTGACCGAATCCCCAGTGGAAAAACAAGTGATTGTTCTCCAAAGAAAGTATCAAGTAATCACAGGAAGTGCACACGGACACGTAATTTTAACCATAATCATAAATAGAAAATAAAAGTTCGTGGGCTCTTCCCACTCATGGAAACTGACGGATTTGGACCATTATTTTGAATTTATGGTAGCAGCCATAACGTAGATAAAACTAAATCCGTGACATTTGTGTGGTATTAATTATGCAAAAGCGCCGTCTCATTGCTCACAGATTGAATAACATTATTCCTCCGCGTCCTTCGCTTGGGGAACGATTTGATGGAATGACGAATGCTAAAAAATGTATATGAGAGTACATTAACTCGACCCAATTATGACGTACACTAACGTCTCTTCATAGTGGTCTAATTGTGTGCCTGGAAAATAAAAAAAAAATATGACGCTTTTCGCTTTAAACTAAAACGCTTATAGCTCCGCAACCAAATAACATAGAAAGTTGGTGCTAGTTTCATTTAACAAAGGTGGACATTGAAGATTGCAAAAAGAATTCTAGAATTTGGAATTACGGTTTAGTCACAGTCGAGTTTCCAAGTTAGTGAAAATCACCAAGAATGTTACATAGATAGAATCACATAGTCACACTACACTAATAATCACTATAGATTATAGAGTTAATAGTCAAATAGAGCTACTTTAGTCACGAAAATCACAGTTGAGTAAGGTAAGTAAGTCTATGCCCCTCAATCCCAGCGGCCGTTTCGCAGAGACAACCTCCCGTCGATTTTTTTTTAACGACTGAAGTGTTTCGGAACGAGATTGGGCTCGTAATGTTCCGCATAAATCTCAGCAAGGACCCTCGTTAACTCTCTAGACATCTGCTTACAATGCAGTTCTAATTATAAACAACTCTAACCTGAAAGGGAATACTTGAGGGGGTTGATAGTTTCTTCAGAACTGAAATATAATACTTACTATTCCTAAGGAAACACTTAAGCATTGATATTATACTTAATTCTTCCCTGAGAATTCCGTAAAGTACAAAGATATTTGTACTTTAGGCTAGATATACTCATTATCTAATGATGATTTTATATTAGCAGCACATCCATTACTGCATAAGTAAACAAAATTCTTTTCAGCTTAACCCTCTGACTACTAAGAGTTCTCAAAATCTGAGAACAGTTGTATACGGAGGTGTGTTTAGTTATTGATCAGTGGAACGGATTCGTCCGCCCCGTTCCCCATTTTCTCCTCACTGCAGGTGGTGGGAGATATGAATGACAGGCCTTTCATCTCTTATCTCTCCCCTAAAAGTCCCTTTAATGACCAAACGCCCAACTGCCTTCTCTCACTTTTCGGAACAGCTACCAGCCGATATTCGCCCCACTAGTATAGAAATTGTATGGCCGGTTACGGCCGACTTAGGAGTCAGAGTGTTACGCAATTAAGTCATATTTGGAATAAATGAGGTCAGTTGTTACCCTTAGTAGATTCTTTGAATAGGCAGTTTTTTCCATATTTTAAATGATTATTTCTTCTGAAACGAATATAGGGGACATTCGCCGAATTTCGAACATCTGGACATTTTTTAATGCACATTGACGAGGAAGGAATTTTAATGAAGACAAGTAGTAGAATTTTTTGTAGTTTATTTATCTTCAGAAGAGTTAATCAACGCCTTTTGAAATACACTGTAAATAAGGAAAAAGCAGTTAAAATTGAATAAACTGTCCAATCAAGGAAACCGTCCGCCCAGATTTCACCACCAAATTTACAAAAACACTACCGATTTTATTATTAGAAGAGATAATTGCGTAATGGCACACAAATAACATGGTTACTATAGTTTCAACAGTTGTTTTTATTTTCTGATAGTTAGCCATTTTGCTTACAACAAGGTGTCTGACATGTTTATCAAATTACAGAAATGTTACTATTTAAATCTGTAATTACACTCTGTCCCAAAAGTTTAAAGACTCGAGTAAAATATATGTTTTAGCAAAACGGAAAGGCATACAAACACCAATTACAAATATGTTTATTCAAAACATTTGCGACTGGAATTCAAAGAAATATTTAGAAAAAATAACAATTTGTATTTCAATTATATAACAAAATGGAAATATTAGGTGTCCCAAAAGTTTATAGAATATACGACTTTTCAACAAAAGGTGCTCAATACAATGGTCTTAATAGTTTAAAGTCTTTCCATTTTTCAGTAAGACATCGTATACACGTTTTTCCATCGACATAAATAATGTTTGTAATATCTCTGGTTCCAAGTTGTACCATGCACTTGCAATGGATGCCTTCAAGATATTCACTGAATAAAATTGCCCTCCATTCTCATATACCTTCCGAGACATAAAGCCCCACACATTCTCAATTGGGTTAAGATCAGGGATCATCGGTGGCCACTCAAGAACAGTAGCATTTTTCGAGTTTAAATAATTTTTCCTAGCACTGGAGGTATGGGTGGGAGCATTATCATGCTGATTTCGTCCCCCTATGTTTTCTGCAAATGACATAAGATGATTTTCTATTTTTTCTATCTGTTTAAGAGAATTCTGTTGGCCATCTAAAATCGGCCATCTATCGGCCAAACCCACTTGACCGTTGAAACGGAAAGCCACCCACACCATAACAGATCCACCACCACTTTGCCTACTGAAAAAGCTCCTGGGCTGTTTTCGTAAATCATGCCAATATTTTATATTCCCGTCCATCGATGTTCCATTTTTTTTCATCACTGAAAAGGACAGCCATGAATTTATCACCATATGACATATGATTACGAGCCCATTATAATCTCTTACTAATGTGATAATCTACACGCTATTTATACTTGGATCTTTTAACCAGATTCTATAATTCGTCTATGAACAGTGTTCTTGGAGATTTGCAACCAGGAATTCCTAGTAATTTCGTGAACCGACATTTTCTGACTGGGAGCCATTCTTTGTATCCGTCTATCACTGCGAATATTCGTCGTACGTGGTCTTACAGAACGTGGTTTTGGCTCATATGGCGTCTTACGAGTTAATACACGATAAATCATACTTTTAGAATGATTTAAAAGTTTCGATATTTCCTTAACAGTCTTTCCGAGCAATTTTGAATTAAGAATTTTACTCACTTCTTCATTAGAGAGCTACGAAGCTTTAGGTATCTTTAAACGCAGAACAAACGGCCACTTTCCTTTTCTTACAACATATTTTAGGCTCCGAATCGACGTCATGATTACCAATACCATATTTGCATAAAATTGCATTTGTCGATAAACTTTTGGGACAGGTTATTTCTGTTTAATGTACGATTTAAAAATTGGCATTAAATGTACGGGGTAGAACTGCTGTTTTTTCAGTATAATAGACATAACATATCCATACAGTAAGTTGCAATTAAGTACATCATATACAACAAAAAATATAGGCAAAATACAAGATTCTATAAACATTTGGGACAGAGTTTAAGTCAATGTAATAATTAGTTTGAAATAAAAAAATCACTTGGACACGGTTAAATGTCTCAAGTAAGCGTTACCATCTTAAATCGATTGAAATAATAAAAATATCCTAAATGGGTGGTGTCATTTAAGTAGGAGGTTGCATAAATTTGTTGATCAAGGAAATGTAATTCTGTGTTGGGCGCAGATAACTGAGGTGAGCGTCAACAATGTTTGTGTCTCAGTAAACAGTAAATATCCTCATACATTAAGGATTGAATATCTAAAAATATAAAGAATAAGGATAAATATCTCACAAGACGAAAATCAATAGAAGCAATTTAATTGGCGTGCGCAAGTGCAACAACATCCAGGAAAAATTGAGAAGTACAAAATAAATAAAAATACTAATAAAGGGAATGCGTCTTTTCTTTTGTTCCACAACTTTTATAATAGGTAAGATTTTAAGACCTTCTTTTCATACTTTGTTTAAAAGACTGTTTTTTAATTTCTTCTTTGTGTATAAATATTTTTCTTTCCAATATAATCCGGAATGGTTTCAGGCCTTAGAGGATATTAAATCAGACCTTAAAGTCTTTTTCCTCTACAGAAAACCTATTCCAGTCTTGAATCTGCAAGGAAGAATGGCCTGTGATGAAGTCATTCAGCGGATTCTTACTTCTTATCGATGTCTGCTATTATTTTTGTATTTTTAACTCTTCCACAAACAAAATTCCCTTTATTAGCATTTTTATTTATCTCATATATTACTCAATTTTTTATTAATTTTTGCAATATGACAATTGCAATTATTCCGCACGACTCATTAATATGCAGTAAACACAAAATTTCCGTTCCATATTTTTAAACCAACATTTTAAATATGTTATAAGAATTTCCATAAATACAAGATAGATTTTCAAGTATGGTGTTCGGGATCAAAATATTCAAACGACACCTGAATTTCCGAAGGGAATTTCAAACCGAAAGGACAATGAGAAATGTGACTTTATAGGAATCGTTTGAAGATCTGACTGCTTTGTTGCGAGTCGCATAAGCAGAAGGAATTTTAAATAGAAACAGAAAAGGAATCTTACGAAAACACATTTGGCAGTTTATTGCACCGGCAGTCATAAGAGGAAACATTAGAGGAAATCCCCAGATAAGTGTGTGGGACGGAAACTTCGGCGAAGACTGCATCAACACCAAGTTATTTCCTTCTGCTATAAAGGAAAGTATCCATTATAGAAGTTGGCGTGAAGCGATCTGTTTTAGAATTGGTGTATCATTGTTTGAAAACAAAATGTGCTAAAAGAATTGTTTCTTTATACTCCTAAAGCAAAAAGAGGCCCGTATAGGATAAAGAGACTCTTTCTATGGTTCGACTAGAAAAGAATACTAAAGAAAACACTAGCCAGGGTTTCTGCACGATAGGAGTCCTGAATAAAATGTTAATCGACAAAACTTAATGAATATTAAAATGGAATATACAGAGAAAAATTTTTATACATAAAAATTATCATTAAAAACGGTATTTTCTAAAATAAAACTTTCGTAAAACTGTAAATAAATATAGTATACATCTAAATAAAAATGATTAATAAATTAAGCGAATTAGGCTTTTGTTAATTTTAAAAAAATGTAATATTTTTTATAGTTTATAATGACCATGTTAAAATCGATATTTATATATTTTTTTTCCCTCATTTGTAAATACACAAGCAGGATTGAATATATTTTTCAAAAATAATGCTTGTGTGGTAACTAAGCACTTATGCTTACTAAAAATTAAGGCTTACTTTGATACCTGTGTCAAACATTTTTTGTCCTATAGTGCAATGCTTTAGAAAGCATATGTTTGTTTTAAATGGATGTTTAATTTCATTGTTTTTATTTAACCTCTTTCGTGTTCCTTCATATATTTCATTTAATTTTGGATTCGTTTCCTTATAAGACTGAATACTTCAATAAATTATAGAAAATATTTCATAATTTTTAATTTTTAAAATCTCTGTGGATATTATAAACTGAATTAAAGTAATTACCAATTTTATCCTACATATTTCGCTTTAAAGAAACTCTTTTTCTCAATAATGAATAGCTCAATACCATATTGAACTTCAATTCACTTTGTTCATATTTAGTTTATTACAAAAATTATTATTGACTTTTTATTTTTTTCATTTTTTAAGAAAGCCCATAAACATTCATTCCATTTGGAAATAAATCAGTGGTTTATTTCAAATTATGAGAATCAATTCATTCAAAAAGTTGAAAATGTTCACATGCATGAATGCTAAACTTTAACATGTGTCCTATGAAAGGAGAGCAATTTTCCTGCTACGATTATTTTACCACTTCTCAAGCTGCAAAAAATTGTTATTAAAAATTATAATAATAATGACGTTGCAAGAAAGATTATTAGTGCAATTAAATATTATTGCAAGATAAGAAATTATTTTATCCTGCAAATAATTTTATAGTAGATTATTTTTCCTTCTCGATTAGAAAGATCTAATATTTAATTATTGAAAGCGTGCTATTTACTTTGTGTATTAAAAAAATTCAGCCATAACATTGTTTCATTAGGAAAGAGTGAACAAAATTTTGACAATAAATTGCTCTTTAATTCTCGTAATCCATTGGCCATATATGTAATATTAGAATTTCTTAGCTACTGCTTGAAAAAATCTTAAAAGTAATAACACAAAAAATCGTTATTGTTGTCTGTAAGAAATTACGGTATGATGATAATTCATTTCGAATATCAGTTCACAGCTCAGGTAACTGAATACCTTATTTTTCAGCAATAAATGAGTAGTCAATAAAATATATTTATTTAATGAAATTATTTGTCACAGAGAAATTTTAAACTTAAAAAACGTTAAAAATGAGATAGATGCTAAGAATTTTCATATAAGAACCTTGAAAAAATTGTGACTAAAATTTCCTACGAATTTGTTATCTGAAACAATGTAATATCATAAACTTTAGTAATTGGATAGTCTATATGCTAAAGAATATTAAAATATTTCTTACAATCGTGACAATAAGAACTTCTTATGACTTCACTACACATATATGATCAAAGCGTAATAAAAGTGAAAGACATTTTTCATGTGATGAATACTTTGCTTAGACTTATGACATATAGGTCTAAACCACATTAAATGTTCTTAGACACTATCAGTTACATTAAGTTTAAAACTAATTCGTAGTCTGTAATAATAACATTATTGCGAGTTGTTGAAAACTGTCAAAATGTGCAGTTCACGATCATAACCAGACAGGCAGCTTCTGCCGGATTGTCGGGGCATCTGTAGCCGGACATTCACTTGAAGGATAACCATGCCATTTGTCCTATAAGCCCGGTTTTCTTCACCCATTTTACTCGAAAAATACAGGCACGCCCTTTACTTGATATTTAAAAGGACGATAACTCTGAACGAAGGTGGAGGAAGCGATCTTCTTTCCCTCTCTACAAATGCTTGTCATTCTCTCTTCGATTTTCTCCAGTCAGCAAATTTTAATT
>BGPR01054550.1:0-10185 GCA_013235015.1 Araneus ventricosus
TCCAAACGAAGTATTATTCAAATTCGTACGCCAACCAATCAAATCGAGGAGAGCAGACAGTAGACCAATGGAAGTGAGGCGAAGTTAAGGGCATGCGCTGTAGACTGGTAAACAAATCACTGTCGGCGCATGCGCAAACGACGCCGAAAAGATTTTCAGCTCGCATCCAAAACAAATGTTCTGGCAATCTCTATCTTGGCGACAAACAATTGGCCAGCTTAAGGGAAACGAAGTGAGTACGCACCCTAAACTCCAGGTTAATTTCTTTTTGATATAAAGAATAAGCTTATAAAAATCAATGCGTTGGTCATTTAAAAAGCCCTCGTGGGTCAGTGTCTGACCCGCGGTCATAGGTTCGACACCACCGTCCTAGAGAGTCCGTGTATAAAGGACTCGTGATAAAGTGTGTCTTCTTATGTTGGGCAAAACGCCCCGGAACACCTAGGTGGTATATGAAATAGAAATGTCACTTCGCTCTCGTATATGATGGTAGCTGGATGATAGGGGGACTTTTAAGGGAAGCAAACCCACATTTGTATTTCACTTGGAGGCAAATTCATTGCTAAAACGCACAACAGTCTGTTAATTTTCCAGCAATGCATAGCCAGAGGAGAAAACCCATGACCTTCTTCCTCCTACTGAAATTCCTCAGCTATGCCTTGCCTTAACCTACTAGGTGACTCAGGGGCAAAATTTTGTATTTGAACTAATACTAACTTCCCATTCCTTTCTCTATGCAACATCAAAATAATTTTAAATGCAAACCACAGCCAGGCAGAATTCTAAACACAAGTTAAAGCTGGCCGTTCTGAAGTTAAGTTTGATAATATCAAATTTATAAGCTTAAATATAATCACGATTACTGAATAGAAAAAAAACGCTTTTAAAATACAATATGAATTTAAGAATAAAAGTGGTAAACGATGCAAGTGCCAAAAAATTCAAACACCGTTTTCCGTCTCAAAATGTCCTATGAGCAATGCTTTATAATGTACTAAACGTGAAAGGTGCTTAGTAGTCCTTTAGGTAGTTCAAAAGAGCATGTAAAGATGTCGCTAGTGTGACCAATTTTTTGCCATTTCCTAACAAATTTAGCTTTGGGGTCTTGCAACGTTTATCTCTTTTAGTCCTCACCAATCAGAATTCACTGAAATTGTCAGATCTTGAAATGATTAAAATTTGCAACCAATTCAAGGATGGAATTATTTAAATTTATAAAAGGGGTCTTTAACACAGAACTGAAACTTTTTTACTGTAGTAGTTGTTCCTTTCAAGTTGGTTTCAGTTACACTCGAAGTGAAAATGAAATGATTCCCCAGCAACATTTTTCTCTCTTTCAGGAGCTGGACCTTGACTGGTATCCATTGGTCCGAGACTGCATAGCTTACAGCATCACTGTGCTCTGTCTAGTCGCGATCATATACGACAATCTAGTGACATGGTATGTGTGATATCGATTGGTTCTCTCTGTGATGAAAGTTAAAACGAGAGTGAGAAACACGGTTCTCCACGCTTAACTAATGAAATGTGTTTCTCTCTAGCTGATAATAATTAACTAAAGTTGATTATAACATGTATATTGAGTATTTAATATACAGTCTGAGTAAAAACTTTAAGGCCAGGAAAGAATTTTGAGAAAATGGACAAATCTTTAACTGAAGATTGAGTGATAATTATTTACCTTAAATACGAGTAAAAAAGGCAGCAAAGTTCATTTGTAAATATTTTATTATCAGAAAATATTATAGAACACACAGATCAATATGTAAGCCTGATTTAAAACTTTAAGGCCAACATGGAAAATAGCATATAAGAAAAAATATACAAACATTTAGAAGTCTGTGTAGGAGCCATTTCTTCAAATATTCTTGTTTTCATGTATGAAACCAGTTTTTGACAAAGTTCGGGGTCTGTTTTATACCATTCGTCTTCGATAGTAGATTTCAGCTCTATTGATGATGTAAAATGTCTCCCATTTACATAAAATCTTCTTGCTAAGTTACCCCATAAGTTCTCTATTGAGTTGAGATCTGGAGACTTAAATGGCCATTTCAAAGTTTCAACATTGTTGACTTGGGACCAATGTTTTTGTACTGTTACTCGAATAGATAGGTGCATTGTCTTGCTGATATTTCCAATTTTCTTCAGCAAGAAATTCAGCATTTGGTAAAAGATGACTTGCGAGGACACTTTGGTATGCTTGTGAATTCATTTTACCCGAAACGAACGCAATTGAACTCACACCATTGTAAGCAAAGCACCCCCAAGTCATCACAGAGACTCCACCTAATTGGCGCCTGGAGAATATTTCCTTTTCTTTTCTTAAATCATGCCAATAGTACTTCCATCCGTCTGGTCCATCCAAATTCCATTTGTTTCGTCAGAAAAATTATTTGTATCCATTGGTTGTTCCAGGTCATGACTTGCTGGCTCAAGTTCAAACGCTCTATTTTGTACATCTGCAGCGAGGCTTAGTCAATTTTGCTGTATAAATGTAACTTCCAGACCTCCTAATTGTGTTATACATCGTTTTTGACAAACATTTAAACCTGTCGTCCGAATAAGTTTCCTGGTTGAGTACTTTCCAGTAGATGCAAGTTTGCAAACTCTTCATTCCATCACGCGAGGATAAAGCTTTAGGTCTTCTCCCCGGTATTCTTCTTACCACAATTGTCTTTCAATTTAAAACAAAATTTCACTACAGTCTTTGATCTTCCTATCTTTATCGCAATAGTATCCATTGAACTCATTCCTGTTGAAGAAAAGCTTCAATCTGCCCTCTCATGGTCAGTTAACTTCTTACCTTTCGCCATCTTCACAAAGAGCAACAAAACTTCGAAGAAATGTATGACAAATTTGCAAATTGAAGAGTTATCACAATCTTAGTAATTGCAGTAATATTTAAGCCAGTATAGGTATATTTATTTTAAAAGATTACCGGTGGCCTTAAAGTTTTTACTCAGGCTGAAATACTAACTTGGTTTATATCACTTTTTTCTGATAATTATATATTTACAAATCCTGTTTGTTACGTTATTTCTTAGAAATGAACTTCAATAATTAATAATACAATAATATTTACTAAATCACTTTTATTTCATTTTTCCATTTTCTCAAAACATTTTACTGGCGTTGCTGAGACTAAACGCGTTGTTGAGAGTTTCCAACTGTCTTTAATTCGACCGTTCTGAATTTCGTCTGTTTGTCTGTAAATTTGCTTTTTAGGCAATCACGACCAAACGCATTGTTGAGAGTTTCCAACTGTCTTTAATTCGACCGTTCTGAATTTCCTCTGTTTGTCTGTAAATTTGCTTTTTAGGCAATCACGACCAAACGCGTTGTTGAGAGTTTCCAACTGTCTTTAATTCGACCGTTCTGAATTTCGTCTGGTTGTATGTAAATTTGCATTTTAGGGAGTCGCGACCAAACGCGTTGTTGAGATTTTCCAACTGCCTTATACACCTGGACAAAGCTTTTCCATTTGAAGGTAAATATATTCTATCAAACGAAACAAAAAAATGCCTGTCACTGTAAAATGGTGTGTCTATCTCTGTTCGGTTGGTGTGGGTTATTTTAACTGGTGTTCACTGTCAGATAACGTCTGCCGAGCTAATCCATCGGCTCCGCTGTTTAGATAAAGTTGTGCTAGATAAAAAAACTAATTACTAGTTTTAAACTAGTAAATTATATTTCTTCCAGTTGTTTAATTTGAATGCTAAAATATTTTTTATCCCTTTTTGTCTAGGTGGGAGTCCGTAATACTTCTCGGAATTTTCTTCTTGTACATTTTATTAATGTATTTCAACACGAGAGTAGAAAAGAGGACAAGAAGTTTAGTAAGTATGATTAAGACATTCTATTTTAAATTCCTACTAATTGTTTTGAAAAAAATGAATAGAATGTTGTTGATCATGGAATTTAAGGATTCTACGTAATTTTCACAATTAGAAACTGTTGTTAAAAATGTACAGTATCCATAAAACGCCAACTTGAATAAATAATTTATTTCATACTGAACAGTGGTGTAGGGATAGGAGGACAAAGGGGAGTAGGAATGGTCACTTTAAGCATACCGGATACGTGACTTTATCCTTTGCAATCCTATGTCGAGTGTGACTCGACATTCTAAATTATGCATCTTTCTCACATTCTTGTAGGATAGCACTTATTATAAAAACCATACAATAGCTAAAACACACAGAATAATTTTTAGGTATTGAAACAAATTAATAACAATATTTTTCAGCTTCCTAAAGAGCTAAATCAGCCCTTACACTCACACGTATACAATTATGCATCTTATTATGCAAAGGGTTACTTCACCTTAGAACTTAAATATCTTAGAGGGTTTTATATAATGATACAAAGCTATAAAGTTGTTGCCTGAGATACTAATCTTGGCGACAGATTTGACGACAAAGTTGGCGAGCTTGGCGACAAAAGAAATTTTTTAAAAAGACCTTGAACTGTCAACCTATTTCTACTGGCTCATGAACTTTCTGGAGATTACGTCACTTCTTTCGTAACGACGTCACTTCCTTTGTAACGACGTCACTTCCTGTTGAAAAAGTATAAAAGCAAGCTCTCAAGCCAAGAAGAGTTAATTGGATTTTGATCAGCAGGAACGCTGGTGAGCTGAAAAGGCTGGTAAGCTTTTATTGGTAATCTCTGTCATGAATTTTTAGACGTACTGTTTTAATACTTGTGCTACGTTGCTTTGCTTAGAATATTTGTAAAATAAAGAGCTTTATTTTTCTTAAATCCTGCTTATTGGACTGCATTCACGTACCCCCACAATACGATTTTGTCACAATATATATTCCACAAAAAATTTAATGCAATAAAATGAGAAAATAAAAAAGTTCACTACGACATTGCCAAAGAACATGAAGAAATAAGTGGATTTTTCATTCCTTAGGTTTCAACAATGGATGAAAACAATGCGATTAACTGAATTTAAATTAAGAAATTTTCACTCGTGTTTTACAGGTTACTAATCAATTTTTTCAACGCAGGCGAGACGGATCGGTCCCAATTCCTGCCTTTGTCGCTCTTGCCAAGACAAGGGGACTGAGGAGGAGAAAGAACCTCTGCTAAAGGAGAAAGTATTCGTTCCGGAGCTCTACAACTCTCCACAAAAACCAGCCATGGCACCTACGGATAAAATAAGCGTGACTGTATCTGAGTGCACCAGCTCAAGAGATGTTAAAGGCAATGAAATAATAGCAGAAACGCGTAAGTAGATACGCAGAAATGTTGAATTTTTCAGCATCTTAAATAATTTTAATCATTTATTCTAGATTTTTTTACAGTTGTAGCTAGTTCTGAAAACGAACTCTTAAAACTACTTATATTATAGCTGCTGAAATACAGAAAAATATCTCTACATTATGATTTTATAAATTTTTTATATTACATGACAGCTGTAATAGGAAACGAAAATGGTGACCGCTCTCTTTAGAAAGCACAGTGTGTATTGTGGTTAGCGGAATTAAAACCACCGAAAGCCGTCAAAGAAAGTTTTGCCGCCTGATGTCCCATAGAAGTGTGCCTTCTATTTATGCATAGATGCAAGAGTTTACAAACATAGAAATATAGAAAAATATATCTACATTATGATTTTATAAACAGGGTATTCGGGGACGATCTTTATCATTCTAAAAATTAATAACAAAAATACGAAAAGGTGAAAGAAAATAAATGCAGTTTGAGGGGAAAAGACTGAAGAAATCTAGCAGTTTCTTTCATTAATTTTAGGAGTTCATGCAATTTCAGATAATTTAAATTTACTTTTAGTAATTAATGTACGTATAATTTCCTATTACTGGCAGAAATGCATAACGGTTAAAAAGAAAATTAAAAGAAAAAACATTAACTTTCAGAACATTCCCTATTAGCACAAGATATTGTAGGATATCCCCCACGAGGTTGTTTGATATTCTGAATGTCGTACCATATCATGGAGATTTTGCAGCAATACTCTTTGGCATCTTTTGCTCACACAGAATTTTCTAACTGATATCCCTTCATCTAACTGACGTTTCAATACGCTGGCCTAGATGAAGGAAAGCTCACTTAGACGTCAATAGCATGAAGTTCAAAACGTTATTCTTGTGGAGAATAACCGTATTAGCACAAGATATTGTACGATATCCCCACGATGTTGTTTGATATTCTGAATGTCGTACCATATCATGGAGATTTTGCAGCAATACTCTTTGGCATCTTTTGCTCACATAGAATTTTCTAACTGATATCCCTTCATTTAACTGACGCTTCAATGTGCTGGTCTAGATGAAGAGAAGCTCACTTAGACATCAATAGCATAAAGTTCAAAACGTTATTCTTGTGGAGAAATAGCTTCTTGCTTCGTATCTAACAACCGCGAGACTCTTAAATACCCCTCCCTAGTAGCGGCTGTCTCTTCACATTTGGAAAAGAGTAATTAATTTGATCTAATTTCGGGTGTTCTGGTTTGAGTGTATGATTTTTTAATTCTTTCTTTCCTCTCTTTTCTCTTAATTCAGTGACGCGCAATTTTTTTCATTTCCCACCCCTCACATTGTGTAAAATTTTTGGCATCCTCCATAGGGGTCGCAACCATGGTTTGGGAAGAAAATTTTCATAGTTTTTTTTTTATTGTGAAGCAAATTTCTTTGAATTTAGAGACGCACAAAATTTTTTTCGTGACCCCAGAAGGGGTCGTGCCCTACGGTTTGTGCACCACTGCCTTAATTAATGGTCCAAGGTCAGAGAGACGAAAAGAATGGATTTCATTGTTGTTGAACTGGTGGCCACTCTGAACGGTTTTGGTGGCCGTTCATAAAGATTATTTTACCATTGTCTACGGACCAAAAATTCAATGTTAAATAAAACTGGCCGCTATGAGAGGTGACAGCTTGGAGAAGTTTTATTGTAGTTGATTTTTCATTAGAGAAAAATATGAAAATTTCATTCCGAACAGCATCGGATATAACCTCTGGGTGTAAGGCACAGGTGGTGTACCGTTGTGGCAGTGAGTGCTTTTGAACCTGGGACGTTTGGATCCCGAGTCGAGCATCTTAACCACTAAACAAAAGAAATTCCCCCTGTCCGGAGGTGGATACTGACTTATATACATCAGAATAGGATTGCGCAGCACAGTGCACTACAGGTTATTAAAATTACAGGCGAACAGCTGGTCGCCGACAGCGGCTTCTAAATTTATAAACTAATTGTTACAAAACCTTCATTGAAGCTTTCCTTATGCTTCATAGTATTTGTGAGAAAAATTTGAAGAAAATCTCTTCAGTAGGGATATTACCATTTCATCATTTAACATATATAATTCAATTTTTGCCGAAGTTGAATTGTGTCTCCACATATACATTCGTCCAAAAACAGAATTTGGGGAAGAAAAGGAGTTTGCATTTCTCAAATCCGAATTTGTGAAAGCAAAAAAATCCGAAATTGCTGTTATACCTGGACTACAATCATCCCTGCCTTTTCAACAAGCTAAAGTCTGTCATTTTTTAATGTTTCAGTATAATGCAATTTAAAATGAGTTAAGAAATGCTTACGAAAACATGTTTTAGTTTTATATTTTTTTATTATCTCACAAAATAGAATCCATAGAGGAAGGAGAAGATGATGATGAAGCGTCACTATGCTCCCCACCCAGACACGGTGTCGTGCGGTTCCTGTGGTGGCTGGTGATGTGGCCGGCATCCCTGCTACTGACCTTCACCATTCCAAACAGCAGCAACCCCAAATGTGCGATTGTCTTTCCTCTCACTTTCATCATCTCCATTGCATGGCTGGGAGTTTTGTCTTATCTGGCAGTTTGGATGGTTACAATTATTGGTATGCATTTTTGAATTTTGGCTGTATACTTTGTACAAAAGATGTTTACCTGAATTAAAAAATCGAGGGGAGGTTGTCTCTGCGGAACGGCCGCTGGGATTGAGGGGCGTAGACTTACTTACCTTTTTCAACTGTGAAATCTGTGACTAAAGAAGTTCTATGTCACTATTAACTCTATAGTCTATAGTGATTATTAGTCTAGTTTGACTATGTGACTCTATCTATGTAAAATTCTTCGTGATTTTCACCAACCTTTGCAACTCGACTGTGACTAAACCGTAATACCACATTCTAAAATTCATTTTGCAATCTTCAATTTCCACCTTTCTCTGTTAAATGAAACTAAAACCAACTCTCTATGTTATTTGGTTGCGGAGCTATAAGCGTTTAACTTTAGCACGAAATTCGACGTAATTCAACAATTCTTGAGTAATATTTTGCGCGATCGATGAATGAATTGCCTTAGTCTGCTTGCGCACGCATCGTTCGCTGTGGTGTCGTCAAAATTTTTCGTGAATTTCACCAACTTTGCAGCTCGACTCTGACTAAACCGTAATTCCAAAGTCTAAAATTCTTTTTGCAATCTTTAATATCCACATTTCTCTGTTAAATGAAACTAAAACCAACTCTCTAAGCTATTTGGTTGCGGAGCTATAAGCGTTTAACTTTAGCGCGAAAAACATCATAGTTTTTTCCTTTCCCGACACACCATTAGACCACTATGGAGAGACGTAAGTCTACGTCAATCTCTCTGTGTAGGACTGTACTTTTTTAATGATTTCATCTGATCTCCTATTAAACTAATGACATTTTGTAGGTTCGCAGTGATTTATCATAAATACAGGGTGTTTATAATTAAAGTTGCACTTTCAAAAGGCTGTAAAAAAGAACCACTGGTCAAAATTACCTGAAATTTGACCTGAGTATACTCGAAGAAGGCGAAAAAGTATGGCAGGAGAAAAAAATAGTTCAAAAGTTGACCGATAGATGGCGCTGTACTCGTGATAATATACTAAAAAACTATTGCTTTCAAAGATATTCTAGTTTTAAGATGCTAATTGAAAGACGTGACATGTTGTTGTGGCACTGTCTTTGTTCAAAGCTCATCCGCCACGACAAGGTGGTGCCACAACAGATAGAAAAAAAACGGTTTTTAATTGTTCCTAAGCCATAAACCGTAGAAAAAGCAAAAATTGATTAAACCATCAAGAGAAGGAAGTAAGCTTCGATTTGCTTAAGAAATGTTCAATATGCTGTCCACCGTTTTCTCCTATGAGCCGAAAGCGCAAAACAGCGTGTTCCACAACAGATCGGAGTGTTTCAGTGGTGATATTGTGCATGTGTTACGTAATGAGATTTTCAAACACATCCAAGTTCGCAATCGGACCCCCGTACACGACATGTTTTAGGTAACCCCACAGCCAGAAGTCGCAAGGGTTCAGGTCAGGTGATGGTGCCGACCAGGTTGTTGGGAAATGGCGACTGATAATTCTGTCATTTCCAAAATGCAGATTCAACAGCTGCTTCACTGGTGTTGCAATGTGCGGAGGAGCGCCATCTTGCATAACAAATTTGCTGTCCACACATCTGCGCTGTTGCAGTGCTGGAATGAGCTGGTTGCGCAAAAGAGATTCATAACGTGTCCCATTGACTGTTCAGGCTATAGGGCCCGAAGGACCAATCTCCTCGAAAAAGAAAGGGACAACGATAAATGCTGCGGTAAACCCGTACCACACAGTGACCTTTTGAGAATGAAGAGGCAATGGTTGCATTTGGAACGGATTCTCTCTTGCCCATATTCTACAATTTTGAGTATTGACAGAACCTTGGAGATGGAAATGGTCTTCCATGTCCACAAAATGTTCCATGGTCATGCATTGTCCACTTCCATTCGAGAAAGAAATTGCAGGTTGAAAGCTTCTCGTTTTGGCAGGTCATCAGGAACCAACTCCTGAAAATGCGCAATTTTGAATGGATAGCATTGCAGGATGTTTCGTAAAATTTTAAGAACAGTGCTGACAGGCATGTCTAAAGTTTGGGAAATTACCCGTGCGCTGCACGTTCCCAAAGCACTTCTTGACGCTTCCTGCGATGCTGTAGCCACATCCTCCACTGACGTCGAAGCAGTTGCTTTCCTCCCTCTCCCATATTTCACGTCAAATGAACCCGACTCTTCGCATTTATCAATCATCTTCCGTTTACAGACCGAATGCAGTAATCGGACCAGAGCCGCTTCTTAAACCCTTTAATGTCCGGAATTTCTTCAATGGAATTGCCGCACAGTCACTGTTCTTGTAAAAAAAACTTCACAAGCAGAGCCCTATCCTTCAGTGATAGAGTCAT
>BGPR01054551.1:0-10184 GCA_013235015.1 Araneus ventricosus
TAAGTCGGCCTTTTTTGTTAAAATGAATAAAACAAGTGCCATATAATTGCAGGACTGCACAGGAATACCCATTCTAATTTTTGTCAAAAATGATGACTGAATATATATTTCTTCGGAAAAATGACCAACCCTTTAATTCTCTTAGCAGTGTATAAAGATCGCAATTTTGAAGCAAAAATGTTTATTTTAATCATTATAATCATTCGTTTATGAAGTAATAGCAAAAAAAAAAATAAAACTTTTCTTTAAAAACTTCAATTAATGTCATTTCAATTGTATGCAACTTAATTTACTTTGCTTTTTCAGACATGCATATGCGTTAAAATGGTTCTTCAACATTTGCTAATTTTAGACCTTTCCTATCAAGGTTTGAATAAAACAATTCGTCACTGGATATTGATTTAATTAATGAAATAGTTTTTATCTCTTCTCGTCTAAAAAATTCTATTGTATGCAATGAAAAGTAAAGTTAATCATTATAAACATAATTTAAAATAGCACAAAAAAGTTTGCTGTTTAAATTTTTTAAGATGAATTGCTTTTATTATGAAATCGCACATTGGTTGAAGAACAAGACCAAAATATTGCTTAATCAGAAAATTAATTAAATGTGCATAAATTCAATATAATCCTCCGATTAATAGGAGACACCCTTTTTGCTGCAGTTGATAAGGTCAGTACTCAGAATAAAACTGAAACAAAAAGAAAAGAAATTTATCCGAAACATCTACAATTCTTTCATGCATTAAATGCGAAGGAAATATTGAAATTAAGGAATAAATACTGAAAAATTTTAGATTAAATCTTTGAAGTCTCTGAAGTTAGCAAATTTAAAGATTGGAATGTCTGAGGGCTCTTGCCTTGCATGCATCGGTTTGCTATGTTTTATCCTTATTCTTTTGCTTTTCTTAATTATTTTATTAATGTCTGTAAATCATTTTATTTCCTATTGTGCGAAATATACAAAGACAAAGTTCTGTCGTTTCAAATTCGACCATGAAATTTTGATGAATCTCTAGGTCTTAGATCTCCCTGATTCCGAAAAAATAATTTTGGGAATGATGTTGCACTTCATGAAGGTAGTCAACTTCGGCGCTTGTTTACTATGGCTACGAGTGATGTAGAAGCCAAACAATGACAGTGGATAGCATTGAGGCAGGTTGAACACCAAGAGAGGGAGGCGAAAGGAAAAACTGCGTGTAGGCGATTTTTTTTTCTCCGATGAGGACGAAAAGAGCATCAGCAGGGTGTAGAGACAGAGAAAAAGTTGGAACCTGTTACAAAATATCAACGTTGTTTGTGGGCTGGGCTTTGGAAAATGGCTACAAAATTAATATATTTACAGATAGTTTGTCGTATATTCAGAGTCACCATACAAGATCAAATTTTGTTGTTGGCATTAAAAAGAATATTAGTCAAGCAAGTGCTTCTGTCGGCTTGTCCTGGGTGAAAGATCACGCCAGTATCTCAGGAAATAACCCAGATAGCAATTTTAGTTTCAGCAAAGTTGCAGCAACTTCCTCTGCAAATCTGCAAGGTTGCAACAAGTTTGACACGGCAAGAGTGCAAACTTGAAACAAGTCAACTCAAACGACTTAGTCACCACGCGTCAAACTTGTCACAAATTTGTCGCGTCAAACTCATTACAAACTATAGCAAAAATAAAGTACACAGACAAACCTCGAATTCGAAGCCCCGACAAATCACTTCATAACCAGTCGCCTTAGCAACTCAGCCAGCTGGACTCTGAGAGGAGAAGATAGATTGCACTAATAGATCGTTCATCCACACGTTCTATTTTAAACTGTTTTCTTGATTTCATTAATTTTTTAAATTTTGAGTTGAGAATATGATTTGAAAGAGAAAGTGATTTTCGCTAATAACTACGTTTTGTTAGTAGAATAAATCATGAAATTAGGGTTCAAAAGTAATTACTTTTAAATTGGGACAAAATGTAAGTTATTATTTTTCAACAAACATTGACTGTTTTTTAGGTTTAATTTTTTTTATGAACGCTAAAATTTCAACATTAAGAAAAAGGCGATATGTTTTCTTTAAAGTGAGAGTTCTATACTTAGTGAAAAGATGGAGAATTTTTCAATTTTTTTTATAGACCTAGTTCGTTTTTCACAAATTATCATTGATTTATTGACTTCATAAAAAGAAGAACGGTCTAGGAGATGCTATTGCAAATCGGATGTTGTATTTTTTTAAACAGAGGCAAAGAATCAAAACCAGATATATACAACTGTATTAAGTGTGATGTATCAACTTTGCAGAAAACTTGTTTAGAAATTGTGGTGTCAAGTTTGTCATGACAAGTAGGTTGGTCGATTATGCTTTGTTACTTTGCAGGAAGTTTGCTGCAAAGTTGCCGCATCAAGTTTGTCATGACAAGCTAATATCAAGAAAAATCACACTTGCTGCAAGTGTGCGTGCTATCTGGGAAGGCGGCAGATCATTTCGCTAAACTAGTTGCCGTAATGGGTGAAGAACTAATTATTCCTGCTCCATATTCCACTTGAAAAGGAGTATTAAAGAAGATCTTATTTTAAATTTGAGCAAACTCTGGACTGATTTTGAAACTGGTAGAAGAGTTTTTCCTTCACCGGACCATGAGCTTCAGACCTTTAATAAATTTTTAATTTATTTTGTAACAGGTCATGGCCCGTTCATTTCTTATCTTCATTGATTTAAGATAGCTAATAGCCCAATGTGCATTTACCAGAAGCTTGATGAAGCCGATCACTACGTTTTTTTATTGTGCTTTTACATTGAAATATCATCTTAATTAAACCTTGTGACTGATTAAAGAATATCTGGTTTGAAAATGTTTTAAAGAATAAATGTTCACTGTTCAGAATCCAGAGATGTTGAGAAGTCTCCAGGAGTGCTGTCGATCATGTTTTGAGCTCTGGGGATTGTTGGATGGAAGTTGGCTGTAAATCTTTTCATTTTCTATGTTTGTAATTTTTTAATTATTTATTTTTTATTTACTTTTTTCCTCTTTACATTCGCCTTGTGTGTTGTTTTTGTTTGTTTGGGCTTTATTGTATTGATATCAGCATTTGTTTCTTGCAAGTAAACTTATATGAGTTGTATTTGATCTCCTGTATCTTATGTCAGTTTCATTTGAGAGATGAATAAATGGTGTTCCCCGAAGATCCACATTATGTTCTAACATATTTTGGGTTGAGCGGGCTCTCTTGGGTGTTAATGAAAAAAACGTTGTTTGTGGATGGATCAGAGGCCGAATAGATGCGACGTGACGCGACCGGAATACATGCCATCGTGATGAAACAACCTCCAACTGCACTCCTATAATCCAGGTAAGTACCTCCTTTTATTATTTTTTAGCAACCGATAACCTTAAAATGTAGCAGCAGACTCCGATAGGTATTTAAATCAACCCAGATAGCATGTACATTTGCAGCAAGTGTGATTTTTTTCTGGATATTATCTTGTTATGACAAACTTGACGCGACAAGTTTGCAGCAAAACTCCTGCAAAGTAACATAGAATAATCGACCATCCCACTTGCAAAGCAAGTTTGCAGTGAAATTGACATGGCACATTTAAGACCATAACACAATGACGAACTCCTGTCTTTGGTCCGAGCATGTATGGTGGTCTGCATACGTGCCTACGGATCCTATGATCGAGGGTTCGAATCGCGCTATCCTCTACATGTTCTTGGATCGCAAAAATAAGTTCCATTCAAAATAACTCACTTCACTCCTCGAATGTGGTCAGAAAAGGGGGAAGGCAGCCCCACCGTCCCATTCCACGATAATGAAAGAATGTGGAAAAAAGGGAACGCTCTCTGTAGGAAAGGCTTTGAAGAAGAGGGGGAAGTTTCCCTAATTATGCAGTGAATTTGACAGGGCAAGTTATGTTTTGTACTCGTTTGCAATGAACTTGACACGACAAGTTCACTGCAAGCTTGTCGTTCGAAGTTTGCGTTAACTTTCTGCAGTCTTGTTATGAACTTGCGATCTTGCTGTGCTGAACTTGCTGCAAGCTTGCAAACTTCATATCAAGATTGCTGCAACTTTGTTGCAAACTAAAATTGATATATGGGAAAGCATAAAGGATCAGCACCCAGGCTAATATTTCCTTATATTGTGATATCTTCATTGTAAATAATTTTTTGTATCATTCGGAACCAGCTTATTCTTTGAAATTACCTACACGATCTAAGCCTAATTTTATAGGAGAATCTCGAACTTAGAGAAAAGAAACTTAATATCAGTCTGTCTGTGAACGCGATAGAACAAAGAAGGAAAGAGGCTAATTTCGGTATGTGATCTTTAGCGGGAAAACTCTGAGAACGTTAAGTCTGTCTGTCTATCAGTCCGTGTAAACGTAAACCACACGATATCTAAACCACTTGAATAGTTAAATAAATGAAATTTTGTATGTGGTATTGATACCGAAGTTTGAAATCTGTATCAAATTTTGGACCCAACGACCAACAGGATGAGGTCCAAAATTCTTACTCGATTCTCTTCACTATACGACAAAGATAAACAAAAAAACGCACTATTGCGAAAGTAGAGAGGAGAGAACCTAATTCCTTTTAAAGTTTCAAATCAGAACTTAGTACAAATAAGTTTTATATTGTTTCATGCTCAATTTAAAGTAAAAAATTAACAATGGAAGAGAATTTTATCGTGTAAATTTTTAGATCGAAAGATGGTAGCTTCTTAAAATGCATGCATATTAACTCCCTAATCGTCGCGCCCGTCATATTGGCGTGCATCGAACTGTCGCATCTTTAGGCCTCTCAACTAAAATTTAATCATTAATTAGCTTTATAATTTAATACAAAAATTACGTTGAATCCATGAGCATCTCAAGTATCCTAAGCCTTCTTAGATGGTATGAGCATCTCGGGCATCCTAAGCCTTCTTAGATGAATGAAAACGACAACCCTTCCAAAACAGAAGGTAATCTTATTAGATACAGCAAAGAAAATGTGACTCTTAAGGGGTTAAAAAATCTTAAATTGTTAAAAGACATTTTAACCGCACATGCCTCAATTCTATATAATTCTAAATTGGTTTCATCAAATCTCGATTCACGTGTTTCTGCCGCTTTTAAAGTTTTGGTGTTATTGCCTTCACATTAACCCAAGGCAGAATTTCTATTTCCCTTTTTATTTAATAGCGTTCATCTTTTATCAAGCACAGCAACTTATAATCGCCAGTGTAACTACAATTGTCTGTGTAGCTTTATACTTAATACAAAAGTACGTTGAATCCATGAGCATCTCAAGTATCCTAAGCCTTCTTGATGAATGAAAACGACAACCCTTTCCAAAACAGAAGGGGTAATCTATTGATAGCAAAGAAAAATGCGACTTAAGGGTTAAAAAAATTTAAATTCGTTAAAAGACATTTTAACTGCACATGCCTCAATTTATAGGTTTTAAATTGGTTTCATCAAACTTGATTCACGTGTTTCTGCTGCTTTTTAATATATATATATATATATATATATGTATGTATATAACGTTTTTTCCCAAGTTATCTTGTGAACGCGATAACTGGAGTAATTTGATTTAAATTTAACCAGTTTGGGATATATATTGTAAGGAATTTGAAAATCTCGGTCGAGTTCGTAGATGGGCTATCCAGCTCTAAGGGGGTGGAAATGGTGGGGGTGGAAATTTTCATTTTCCCATAATTCTTTTACAATTGAAAATAGAAAGAAAATTCAAATTAGGCGAATTATTGCCTTATCGTAACGAACAATTTTTGAATTTAAACTTTTTCGATAGCTACAATTGCTTAGAAGTTATGAGCTGAAAAGTGATTTTCCCACCCTTCCCCTTCTCTCCCCCTAACTTAAAGTACGTTTTAACCTAAGCATGTTACCCCTTGTTGGAAAGCTCTCGTCATTTGCAGTTTCTTCCACCCTCTTTCATTCTTGTAGCTCTAATACTTATGAGAATAGAGGGCAAAATGTTCTTTTCCTTATTATTAGTAGTAGAGAAGTATATTAGAAAATTAAAATAGCCCGTGTTATTTTGTAAACACGATAACTAGAGTAATTTTGATTAGATTTTAACTGGCGACGGATATGTTGTAAGTACGGTGAAAATCTCGGCCGAGTTCACAGATGGGCTAACCAGCTCAAAGGGGGTGGAAATGGTGGGGGACTGAAAATTTCATATTCCTATAATTCCCTAACGATTCAAGATAGAAATAAAATTCAAATTAGGCGAATTATTACCTTATCACAACAAACAACTTTTGTATTGAAACGTTTTTGATAGCCACAATTTCTTAGAAGTTATGAGATAAAAAGCCATTTTCAATCCCCTCCTCAACTTATCATTTCCCCATAGCTCTGTTACGACTAAAGATAGAAAAAAATTTTCAATTAAGCGAATTATCTATCACCTTATGATAACGAACAACTTTTATATTAAAAGTTTTTTGTCAGCAAGAATTACTTAGAAGTTATGAGTTCCCATCAACCGCATTCACTTTCACTTTTTATACGGTATAATATATAATTAATTTATGACTAATTAATTTATGGTTAATATCTTTGTTAAATTTTGTTAATTATAACTGTTAATTGATATACCTGGCTTTGCTCTGGATTAAAATGTTTTGTTTTCAATGTTAATATTTTCAATGTAAAAATTACTATTGTATAAATATTATAATACACAAATTCCTTTTCTGATCTAAAACGCTTTCAATTAAAATGAGAATATCAATTGAACCAGACGATTTTTAAAAACATCCGTTTTCTTCATACGTTATTATTTGTTATATAGGTACTTCAAATTTTTTTAACAATTACTAAAGTCAATGAAAGGCTTTAATGAATATTTTGAAACAATTAAATTAACTATTTAATTATTCATTAATTTAAAGCGTCAAAATAAATCAATAGCTGGCCCCGATATAAATTGTTAAATCGTCTACTTTTAAAATTTTCTTTAAGCATTCCTTCTTTTGGAAGCAGTTCTTCGTATTATTTTTGATCAACAAAAATATTGTTACGAATTCAGTTTAAAATTAATTTTGAAAAAAATATTAAAATGTGAGAAACAAATTTATAGAAATAAAGATATCGAGGAAAAACGCCTTGTTTAACTTTTAATTAAGTGAAATTTTAAGCATCTTTAAGGCTTTTAAAAGTTGAAGGTGACCTTTCTCTTTTCTTAAATAAAAAATTTGAAAAGTTTGATTGAAATCAGTCCAGTGGTTTAGGAGGAGATGTGAAACATACATACATAGCCACAGTGACTTTTATTTAAATTAATGTAATTATTAGATAATTATAAGATAAAGATTACTGGCATATAGTATGAGTCATGAAAAAGGTTTTAGTGAAGTTTTGTAACAATTAATTTTTAACTTTAATTAAGTAAATAGTTAATTTTAATTAATCAAATAATTTTAATAGTTAATTTGATAATAGGTTTTTTGACAGAATACTTTAATTTGATATTTAACTAAACATGGCGGGACCATGATTTGTTTAATAAAATCAATATAAAGTAGCCAAAAACGATTAGATGTTTAAATAAGAGTTTTCTTTATCCTTTTTACTATTGAAAAATATCTCCTTAACTTTAAAATTGTTTGGGATTTTCTGCCTGAGTATTTGGTTTTAAACGTCGATGGAGATTTACATTTACTGTACAAATTGGCTGCATTCATATCCTATGCTTTAAAAACACGTATTAAATTTGCCACACACAATGTTTAATAATTTTATTCTCTTATATGTTAAGAATTTAGTGACTATTATTTCTGTAACCAGGGAGTTCTCTAAATGAGCCCATTTTAGTAGTATTTAAGTGTTTCCATGTCATGTGATTTTACCATATGACAAAGTAATGTTTTTCTCACAATTATATTGTAACCTAGATTAAATAAATTAATTTTTAAATCTAGAGTCTTTCTTCATTCGTGCCAAGAGTCAATTTCTTGTTACTGTTTCAGATAGGCTGGCTTGATGTTATCTAGGAGATATTTGCACTGCTGAGATGCTTATTTCTTTATGACTCCTACCTGTTGAATGATTATGTGTTGAGATATAAAAAAATTGACCAATGTATTGACGGATAAATCTAGCATAACTTTTTGGAATGAAAAATGGAATGACAAAACCTTGATATAGCAAAAAATTAAATGACATGAAAACAGAATCACAACGTAAATATTGCAATGTATAGAAACAATAAAGTCATTGGTATGTCTGTATTGATCAATATGTAATATTTCATGACTTTTGTAACATTAAAGTAAAGGAATCTACCTTTGCCTTCAAGCTTGCCGAAAAGGGATTTTTTTTTATTTTATATTTATTTGTGTCTGAATTTAATAAACAGCATTTTTGTTGAGATAAAACAAACACAATAATATTTATTCGTGTTAATTACTTTTAAAGAAACATTAAACTGAAATGTGGATATTAAGGATTTCATAGATATTTGATTGATTACAAAACTTCTCGAGGTTTTCACTATTCATACAATAGTGATTTTTGAAATGTCAGAATACTAATAAGAAGATTTAGCAACTTCAATATGCTTGTTGAATTACCTGAATGAAGAACAGCTTGTTTAGAATCAATATTTATACATAATAACCATAACACTATTTTCCAACATTAATATAATATCAAAAATTATTTCAAAATTCTACTTACAAGTATACATTCATAAATAAAATTACAGCCATTTTCAAACAACCCTATTTTACTGCAGAAATATCTATATAATACTGTTTTAAAGTATAACTAAAAGAACATTATTAGTCTTTTACACATAATGATGCATTATTTATATTTCTGAGCAAGTATTCAAAACAGATTTCATATATATCTGAAGCTCCTTGGTATGCAGCTACTTATAAAAGTGAACTGGCATTTTAAATATTCTTTTGCTGATATCTCTTAGATGTTTTAAAAATTCTAAGTATGCAATTGACAATTTCACATATTTGCTTTTCAAAAAATTCATATATCTGTTTAGTTGTAAATTGTGAAGTACGCATGCAGTTACAATCATTTTCAAAAAACATAGGTTCACAGCATTAAAGGCTAAGATACTTTTAAAAAATATGTACAAAATAACATTACAATTTTTTATACATAACAGTTTATGAATGCTTGATTATGTAAAAGGATTGCATCCAAATATTCATAAAAAATAGAGCAACAACTTTAGATATAAAAATTAACAACATTTATTTAAACATTAAGAAAGTGCCAGTTAGATATTAATGGAACACAAAACAGATGAAATTCAGTTAGCTGACGCATGAACATCTAGTCTGCTGCCTCGTGCATCGCTCGTGTATTGCGCAGCTAAGTAAGTAGTTTCAAGAATGACGTCATTGGGAGAAATTCAGGATCGCCACAGTACTCCCCCCTCTAGTAGTGCAGCAGGCACTGGAGTTAGAGGTAACGAGGGTTAAAGTGTACCCGACGGCCAGATCTCGTCACATAAGGTGGTGGAGAGGAATTTGGTGGTGAGGCCGGACTCGATGGAGAAGGTTCAGGTACTGACTGCATTGAAGATGGAGCTGTCACATGTGGTGATGCTGTGGTTGGTGCAGATGACTGATGGGAGTTCTCGAAGAACGCAGGCTTTACACGATCAATGTTGATTGTAGACTCTTTGCCGTTCTTCTCGATTGTGAACGTTTTATCAGTTCGTCTGAGTACGCAGTAAGGACCATCGTACGGTGCTTGTAGTGGTCTTTTAAATGCGTCGTGGCGCACGAACACATGTGTGCAAGTCCCTAAAGCTGGATGCACGAACACTTTTTGTCTGTCATGAGATGCAGTTGAAACTGGTTTAAGTTGATCCATCACGTTTCGTAAATTTTTTAAGAACTGATGAGGTTCGACGTTAAGTGAAGGGGTTTCAAAAAATTCCGCTGGTAGTTTGAGGGTTGAACCATAAACTAGTTCGGCTGATGTGCACTGTAGATCCTCCTTTAATGCCGTTCTGAGTCCGAGCAAAACCACTGGAATTGATTCGGTCCATTTCGTGGATGCGTGACATCTGAGGCTTTGCTTTAAAGATCGATGAAAACGCTCGACAATTCCATTGCTGGATGGGTGGTAAGGGGTCGTCCTGATCTTTTGGACGCCCAAAAGTTTGCTTAGCAAGGAAAACAAGCTGCTTTCGAATTGTCGTCCCTGAT
>BGPR01054555.1:0-10182 GCA_013235015.1 Araneus ventricosus
TGTTGAATCTGATGTTTTCTGCACATTTTTATTTAATTTGACTAGTTTCATGATTGTGAAGTAAAGTATAACCATTGTACATAGTTAAGTTATGAATATATAAGAAAAAATGCATTGCAATCGAGAACACGCGATGTAAGAAATTTAAAACTCTAGAACATCAAGGAATAAAATTTTGATTTCAAATGCATTAGAAACATGAAACAAATTAAGTTAAGTGAAAGTGTATCAAAGGAGAAAGGCTAAGATTACAGTCCACAAAGTACGTGTCACTCTTACGAGCTATCAAAGTGCCTAGATAGCATGCAAACTTGCAGCAAGTGTGATTTCTTATGGATATTATCTTGTCATGACAAATTTTACGCAACAAGTTTGCAGCGAAACTACTGCAAACTAACACAAAATAATCGAACACCCTACTTGCAAAACTAGTTTGCTGTAAAATTGATACGGCACACTTACACACCATGATTGCAAAACAAGTTTGCTATGAAGTTGATACGGCACACGCACACACCACGACCTGGATACAGTTATATATATCTGGTTTTGATCATTTGTTTCTGTTTCAAAAAAAACATCCGATTTTTAATAACATCTTCTAGACCGTCCTTCTTTTTATTAATTTAATAAATTATTGATAATTTGAAAAACTAACTAGGTCTTTTTATAAAAAAAAATATTACTCTTGAAAAATTCTCCATCCCAACTTTTACTAAATATAGACCTCGCACTTTAAAGAAAACTATATATCGCCTTTTTCTTAATGTTGAAATTTTAACGTTCATAAACAAAATTAAAATTAAACCCAAAAAACAGTCAAAGTTTGTTGAAAAATAATAACTTACTTTGTGTCCCATATTTTTAAAAGTAATTACTTCTGAACCTTAATTTCAAAATTTATTTCACTAACAAAACGTATTTTCTTTCAAAAATCGCTCCCTCTTTGACTTTAAATCATATTCTCAAAATTATAAAACAATTGAATCAAGAAGACCATTAAAAATAAGATGTATCGCAATCAATAATCGGCGGTCGAGGTGTCGCAGGTGTAGTGGTTAAGGAGACAGGTTGGTAACCAAGTTGTCTAAGTTTCGAATCCAAGGTTCGTATGCGTATTCTCTTTTTGCTACTGGTTTGCAAGGAATTTGACACGACAAGTTTATAGCAAGTTTTTCGTATGACGACTCCGAAGCTTGCGATAATTTGTTTCAAACTTATTATGAACTTGCGGTCTTGTCGCGTCAAACTTGCTGCAAACTTGCAGAAGAAGACTTCTGCAACTTTGCTGCAAACAAAATTGCTATATGGGTTGCTTTAGAATGGGGATAATGGTTGGTGATTTACATCCTTTCGTCCTTAGAGCCTAGAAAAATTGTGAATTATAAGTTGCGAGGATTTTGCTGTGTTTGGTTCTAAATGCATCAAAACGCATTAGAAAAATGTTAAAATAATATTATACATTTTTTCTTTAAAAAATCAGTATCTACTTTAGAATATATTTGGACGTACCCTGGCATAAATACTAAATTGAAGTTTATTCGTTTAAAATAATTTTAAAATCTCAAATAATTTAAGTCAAAGCTATGATATTTTAAAGTGTTGTTTAGTATTCACACTTTGTGTTGAAGGACCCACAAGCAACGTCAGGATTCAGGAATCTAGAGTAAAAAAATATATTTTTTGGGACAAACTGTATTTTACCAAGTATTTTAGCTTGGATTTACTGCATAAAACTTAAATTAACGTTACATTAATATATAATGTTATTTATCAGTATGAAAACCTTGTGTTATTTACTTTCTTGCTGTTTGTCAACTGAGATGCATATGGCTATAGATCTCAGTAAGAATCCATGCTTTTTTTTATTCCTATTAAGAAAATTGAATGTCCAAAGTTCAATCCTTTCATACTTTTTGACAGCTGTCAGAAAACTTTTCCGAAGTGTTATCATTTAAAGTTGTTTTTAGATAAGCAGTCTTTTCTTCGTTTTTCAATATTTTGTCATGGATAGCATATAGTTTTCATAGTTTAATCATGCATATTGTCGAAATTTCTTGTAACATTGTAAACAGATTTTCAGCAATAGTTATTGTTTTTTTCAAAATATCAAACTATTAAACTTAAGTGCAACAGCACATTTTGCTTATTACTAAATTTCTCACAAAATTTGTCATCTAGAGAAGTGTCAGGTGTATTTGTTTGGGAAAATTTTTGAAACTTTTTAAGTTGGATATGTTTTTAAGAAAGTATTACCTACCATTTTCAGTCTTAAATAACTTTTTATTCAATAAAAATGTCATTTGATGTCTATGACAGTTATTTTTTTAGAATGCTCTAGCGGAAAAAATAAAACTTGTTGTATTCGTGTTTATACAAGGTATCCACTCTAATTGAGACCCAATAACTACTTTCTAGGTTGTGAGAGACAAGCATGTGCTTCTAATTCGAGCAATGCTTTAAATCTCGTAAATAATTTTATTTTATGTTGTTTAGATCAATAAATGCTTTGCTGAAAATATTCTGAAATCTAAATTTGCATACATCCCCCCGGTCCTATTAACTATATTCAGTAAAATGTTCTTGACACATTAATATTTTAAAGGAAAAAAAGTTCCATTCTTCTGCCACTAAACAGACGGAATATCAGTAAAATTTTTTCACTAGTTTTTCACTAACATTTATAAATATCACTATTTTTTCCCACTTAATGGGGCAACTCAAATATGGGAATGAGAACCTGCCGTATAACAAAAGCAGTGTTTTTATTTTGCTGAACATTTATTTTGCTGAATTATATATTTCTACTGAATTTTTTGTCTCAAATTAAATAATAAAAATGTCGAAGTATATTAATAGTGGTGTTGAGAAAATTATTATTGAAAATTATCGAATATATTTTGTATATGTTTAGAATAGTTTTTAGATCCCTTAAAAGGGATCAAACAAAATATATCTTTAGTAAAACTAATTATTATCTATGAAAAATTATAGAAATTATCTTATGACGATTGCAAAAAATGAACTGTTATTTGATTTATAAAGAGCATTGCTTCAGGAAATTCTGTTTTTCTTAATAGTTTTTAGTCTGATATTGTTAAAAATTTTTGTTGGCTAACGAAGATAAGTCCTTTTTTCTTGCTTTCCGTGATTAATTTACTTGAATGCCTTTTTCATTTCACCATCTCACCGCTGTTGTGTCCTCAAAAATGTTGTCGTGAGAATACATCTTTTTGCAACTCAGAATTGTCAAAACATTATCCGACTGAATGCGATAAAAATTATAGAACCTCTATAAAAATGATAGAATATTGTTGATCAAACGAAAAGAAGGGAACGACATTTTTGAAGTAGCCAAAAAATGCTTGCAACAATGATGTACAATACGGCTATTCAAGTCGTGATTGTTACATCATTGCATTTACAATATTTCTACCGCGATTTTGTGTACACCCCAAATGGTGTCTTTTGAAACCATTGCGTTTGAATGCAAATAATTGCCAAAGCTGTCGGAATGAAGAGGTGTTCTGCCAGGAGAGGAACTTGTTTCGATCTTTTTTCCAAACTGTTCCATCAATACCAATTTCAATATTTTGCCGTTCATTGCTTTCTTCACTATCGTCTTCAGAATCCGTCAACAATCTCATTCTCTTTCGTCATCTATTTGCATTCATTTGATCTTCCTCTTGATTGTGCTTGATGAGTAATTTTCATAATCACTATCGAATTCGTGGTCACCTTCGAAAGAATTATTCAACTCATCCTCACTTTCAGATTGTGAGCTTTCATTAATTTCAGAGTATTCTTCCCTATTAGCACAAGATACCTTACAACATTCATATAATATATCTACAATGTTCTGCGACATTCAAAATATCGTAGCAACATCGTGGAAATATCGTAGAAATATCGTTGAGATATCGTAGCAACATCGTTTAGATATCGTAGAAACATCGTTGAGATATCGTAGCAACATCGTGGAGATATCGTAGCAACATCGTGGAGATGTCGTAGCAACATCGTGGAGATATCGTAGCTATATCGCGGAGATATCGTAGCTATATCGTGGAGATGTCGTAGCAACATTGTGGATATATCGTAGCAACATCGTGGAGATATCGTTGCAGCATCGTGGAGATATCGTGAAATATCTTATGCTAATAGGGTTGACAGCAAAATTTTGTTGATATTTATATGTAAAATGGTTTTAAATTAGACATTGTTATGAAATCCTTAAAGTGTCAAAAGATACCTCATGTTAGAAATAGGTATACAATATGCATAGTTTTAGATCTAGGATGAGCTGGAGGAAAATAATATCTCTTTATTAATTTAACAACTATTGTATGAAAAGTAAAAAATTAATTGTGGAGAAATGATTCAACTTAGAGAATAATTTTAAGTTAAAATTTGAAAGGGTTCTTTTGACACCTCTTGGTAGGAATAGTGTTAATAAATCATTATCTGTTTTTAAAGTTTAAAATGATGCGGTAATATTATTCTTTTGTCATAAAATCTATAATTATGTATTTATAATTGGATATTAATTCATGGCTATTAAATCATTAGTTGGACATTCAATTTCACAAATTGCTTGGTATAACAATGTCTCGAAGACTTTGCCATGTTAGGAGAAAATTACAAACATGTATGCCAGTGTTCCTTCTCTGCTATATTTTAAAAATTCGTAATATAATAAATGGCTTATCTTCATTAAATAAGCCACAATCAAATACATCAAAAAATGCAATAAAATTTTATCTAAATTGAAAATATTTTTAACTAATAGTGACATTCAGTTGTAGTGATGATACTGTTCTTCAAAACTGAACTCAACCGAATGATTGGTAACTGGACTGAGTTTTCTGAAATAAGGTTAAAAATATGGTAAACAATTATTTTTACTTATTTGAAAGGAATATCGATTTGGTTATAATGATATTTTACCCAATTTATTATTTTAACATTTGGTTTTTTTTCTTCGATTCCCTAAGCATTATCTCAAATTGAACGCCTAAATTTATTGGAGAATATAAAATATCATCGCTAGTAAGAACATGCGCAGCTGTCTAGAATTTCAGTGAATACGGTAACAGCTACAGGCCAGATACCACAGCACGATGATGCCGAAAAGTAGTTTCATTACAGCATTTTCACCAGTTTTATTCCTTTTTCATTTGATGGGATTGAAAACAATGAGTTGTAATAAAACTTTAGAAAGTAGTAAATTTTGCATATGGATGGAGTATTTGTTAAAATATTCAATCTTAATTCCTTTTCTTTCTACAGTATCAATCCATGCTATATCGTTTTTTTAAAGCCTACTTCAAGGAGCGAAGTAAGTTTGCTCTTTGCGGCTTTTTTGAAACTGTCTATCCTTCCAGCGGGCACGCCTGCGCAAAATTTTACAACAAACGGGATTTTCATGCCCTGTTCTCGCATTCGGAGTTAAAACTGTCTGAAGGTCGTTGGTATTCTTTCATGCGACCCTTCTCTTCGGGATTAAATGAGTTTTTCCGGTTTCACGGTGATTTAATACAGTTTCATGCTTCTGTCGTAGAAATTACGACGCGCGTCCGCTCTTGTAATTTGAACATTTTCTTCACGTCTTAACGTTTCAGTTTGATAATTATATATACAGTGAGCATTACAGCGATTTAATATTTCATTTTACATTGCCAAAGATATTTAATATGTAATAAGCCTGCCAATAATCCACCAAGCTGAAGAATTTTTTTAAAAAACCTCAGTCATATGAAAACACCTCACTACTCAAGCCCAAAAAATCTGATCATTGCCATATGACAAAACCATGTCTTTAAATCTAAATTATACATCACAGCCTGAAGAAGCAAGCGAACAGCAACCAGCATTGAGAAGAAGAGCTTATGGTTTGTGTTTGAAAGAAATAAAACGATCATCAAAAGCCATGAAATACAGTAGGTGCAATATTTAGTACACTTGAAAACGTCATTCTCTGGCAAAATTTCAATGTTCCGAATGCAAGGACAACGGTAAGAAAATAAGAAGAAAGTCTTTGTTGCACAATCTTAGTTGATATATTATACTATTTTTTATTATAAATTGCTTAATACCCTTTTAGAAAATACACTGTAAAAATTGTGGAGTAATGTCGCTCCTAATTTGATGTTGAAAAACCTTAAAAACTGCGTGAACAAACACTTTATTTAAAGTTAACACCAAAGCAAGCGTTTTTATACATTTTAAGTGGTGTAGTTTGCATCAAACACCAGTACTGGTGAATCCTTACACCCTGCTCACACGCACCTGACACCATTCGTGAATTATTTTCACCTGTGGTAGCACCAATTTTGGCGTACGTTTGGAAAGTCCCCGAGGACAACGATAGATTATTTATAAACAACTTCGCCGTTCCGTTTGTTGCTGCCGTTACACCGAAAATTGTTGTTATGAGAGGTCAGTGGCGGTTTTTCGCACAGGTGCTAGAGGTGCTCGCGTCATGCCTCGAAACCCTCAGGGGGCCTCAAATCTAATTCGACGTACATCGCTGTTCTAAGCCAACTGCGAATTTACAACATTGGTTAGAGGAGGAGCCTCAAAACAGGTTTGCGCCTGTGGCCTCATAATATCAAAATCCGCCACTGTAAGAGGTATGTATGTTTTTAGTTGTGTAAGAAAGGTAATTAAGTTTCTATAAGATATATATAACTTTATTTATATGTATGTCATTTGTATTTAAGAGTTTTATTACATTTAATTTGTATATTACACATGCTATGCTTCTGAAATTTTCTTTACTAAGCCCAGTTTGATTTTGTCCTCATTAAAGCAGGACTACGTTTCTCCCATTGGGGTATCAGGAAGGAAATCGATTCATACGCCAGAACGCCACAAAAAACGTTGTATGGGAGATCCTCTATATCTCGGCAACTACATATGTTAGAAGCATAACTGATGTCTTGTTTTAGAGACAAAGGTTTACAACAGAAGCTACAAAAAAAATTGAAAATCGGAAAAGAATCACGCGAGTAAAGCAGCCTTTAACATCAGCGGCTGTTTGAAAAAGACAACCTCCCGTCATTTTTTAAAATTATTTTTTTGTTTTTCAACCTGAAATTTACTTAAAATCGAATAATTTTTAAATTTTATTTTATTCTTTAAATTTACTTGGAAACAAATAAATTTCAAATTTTATTGATATTTTTGGATTTATAATCGTTATTTTTACTTGAAATTCCAGACTTTTTGATGTTAAGAGGGGATTTCTACATAATTTATATTTTAATTCTTGCAAAAGTTAATAATTGCAATATTATTTGACACTAATCATAGCTTCATTTTTTACTGTAAAACACATTAGAGATATCTTATATCCTAATTTGCGTGCCGTTTACAGCAAATTTGTTTATTTCTGTCCCCGAAAAACTAAAAAAATGCCAAAAGTCACTCTTTTAAAATCAAGCGATTCTTTTCTTGCATTTCATGACTACTTTTCTTGATTTTCTTTTTCAATTTGCAGTTTGTAAGTCACTCATTTTCGTAAAAATTTTATCGTGAGAATTAAACTTTTTGCGATACAATTGTCACAAAAAATTAGTTGCATGCATTATAGAATTTCTATATTCGTAGGATATTGTTGAAATAAATGATCAAAGCAGAGAGAATGTAACAACTTTTTTGAAGTGGCCAAAAATGCTTGATGCAAACTGGCATGCAATATGCCAATATGGCTGTGCAAGTTTAGTGATTGTTATAATATTCCAATAATGAATGACGATCTTCTTGTGACATTTTAAAATTATGAAGTGATGTCATAAAATTAAACATTACATTTTCTAATTGGATTTTAAGTCATACCCTTTAAGTGATTAGTAGGATATTCGTTTTCATAAATTGTTTGGCATAACAATAGCTCTTTGACTTTCTGCCGTGGTTAGAGGAAAATACAAAAATGTGTGCCAATCTTCTTTCTTTGCTCTATTTTAAAGATTCGTAATATAATAAATAGGATTTTTTAATTAAATAGGCCACATCTAATACATCAACACAAATGCAATTTAATTTTATCTAAATAATTGTAAAGACTATTAGTGACATTCAATCGTAGTGATGATACGGTTTCTCAAAACTGAACTCTACCAAATGATTCCTAACTGGACTGGGTTTTCTGAAATAAGGTTAAAAATTTGGTAAACAATTATTTTTACTTATTTGAAAGGAAAATCGATTTGGTTATAATGATATTTTACCTAGTTTATCATTTTAACATTTGGTTTTTTTTTTCTTCGATCCGCTAGGCATTATCGCAAAAGGAACGCCTAAATTTATTGGAGAATATAAAATATCATCGCTAGTAAGAACATGCACATCTGTCTAGAATTTCAGTGAATACGGTAACAGCTACAGGCTATGTACCACAGCACTATGATGCCGAAAAGTAGTTTCATTACAGCATTTGCACCAGTCTTATTCCTTTTAAATATGATGGGATTGAGAACAATGAGTTGTAATAAAACTTTCGAAAATAGTAAATTTTGCATATGGATGAAGTACTTGTTAAAATATTTATTCTTAATTTATTTTCTTTCTACAGTATCATTCCACGCTATATCGTTTTTCTTGCAGCCTACTTCAAGGAGCAAAGTAAGCGCGGCTTTTTTGAAACTGTCTATTTACCTGTCCATGATTCGTTCTACAAATGGTATTCAGCTGATAACTCAAGGCACTCTCGGATTTGTCAAAAAAATTCTTTATTATTCGGAAAGTGAATCCTTTTAAAATATTTGTCACCCTCTTCATGATGTTTACGGCTGTTGGAAATTCAATCATCGCAGCGGTAAGCCTAAGAGACAAAGTAAAAGAAATTGCTCACAGTACCGTACAGTCATCAATACTTATCGGTGAAGAATTAAAGATTTGGTTGTATTACATTGGAAGAGTGTGTTTGCATCTAACGCCATTTTTTATGACTTGCATAAGTGTCTCCTTCGTTGGACTTTACTCCTTGATATGTGCTTATCTGAGTTTATATTACAGAGAATTTATTACAAAATCACGTATTTTAATTGAAAGAGGTGATTACAAGACAATTTCAAATATCTATCAAGAACTGAGGAGCGTAATAACGTTAATGGAAGATTTCTTTTCTTTTCCTGCTTTCGTGAACTTGCTAAATGATCAATGGCATGATCGAAATGTTCTGGTCTTGCTACAAGCTTGTGTTTTTTCAACACGATTACAGCAACTTAATCGTTTTATTTCTTATCATAAAATTTTTAATTAATTCATCTTTTTAACTGATAATGTTATTGTCAGCGTCTGCTGTAAACCAGGCTGCAGTAGCTGCAAGAAATTTTTTTGCTTCTTTACCTGGATGGTTTCCTAGAAGTTTCATGGAAGTGAACTCAATTCTTTTGAAAATATCCACGGGTGAGTCGGCGCTGACACTATGGAAATTCTATAAAATTAAAAAGACTCTGGTTTTGAATAAAGTTGGTACTCTTGTGACTTATGGGATTCTGTTTGGAACTTAAGGAAGTGTCAGAGTTTGAAACAATTGCTATCTGAACTAAAGTTCATAATCTCTTGGGCTTGTAATTTAATTTTAATACATTTACAATTTTCTAAAATCATTCGCAATGCAATTCGCTTAAATTTGAACAATTATAATGCCGTTTAAGTCATTTAACAATAGTTGTGAAAGATGCATTTCTATATATATTATTACAAACTATTGCCTTTAATATATAAAATACTTGTTTGAAATGTCTGTCGCTCATAAATACAGTTCGCTTTCTTATTCTTTTATCATGCATAAAATGATGAAGGTATCATAGATAAAATTATTGTAACATCTTTTTGAATTTTGTAATAATGTGTAATGTAATTATTAATTAAAATTATTTAATTATTTGTTCTACATATTGCTACAAACATAGAAAGTCGCTTCGCAGCAATGTGAGTCTTATGGTTGGGAAGAGAGTTTTACACGGATAAGTATGGGATGACTGGCAGCAGCCAAGCCTGGACCCCTGACCTCGGCGACAAACTTGGAGACAATCTTGCCAACTTTGGCGACTTAATATGGGATCTCAAGGGGCTGGAATTTTCTCGATATCTCGATTAGGAGATTAGATACGCTTGAATGTACTAGATGATTCCATGTGACGTCACGGCCTAACGGGGGAGACAATATAAGGA
>BGPR01054557.1:0-10182 GCA_013235015.1 Araneus ventricosus
TCTAGCCATGGGTCCTTAGGGTCGGTTGGGCCTCCTCGGTCTTGCCTCTGCTTTAATTTTTCCTGCTAATATTTTTGAATCTGAAGACATTTCTTAAGTTTGATTGGTATTCCTTGAAGGAAATAGTATGAGAAAACTACAGTGATGAATAATCTGAAATGAATGAGTTTTTCTACAGCACTATTCCAAAGTTAATCTAGAATTAAAATGTTGTGTGTGAAAGAAAGCAGTTCCTTGCTTCTTTCCATTTTAAAATGAACTCTATGGTGTATGGCATGGTCGCTGGTCTCTATCATGTTACAGAGTTATAAATTGATTATCACCTTTTACAAGATCTGCAATATGTAATAATTTCAGCATTTTTCTTCTTCATCAGAATAATGTGTACTGCTAATTTACTTGAGATTATGATCATCTTTAAGCTTCTCCACTTCTGTTGAACGCCTTTTTTCCCATCTTCAGCTTCTTCCTCGGGATTTTGAGTGAGTGATACAAGTCCAAAAAATGGTCAAGAAAATGCAAAGTGTAAGTATTACCAAATATCATTGCTGAGTGAATACAAGGCAAATTCAATTTGTAAAATAGTACCATCAATTCAAGACGCATGAACAGGGTAGGGCACAGAAATAAATTGACTATTACATCCCTCATCTAATTTAGGTTGTTTTTTTTACTTGTGTTCTAAAAAATATAACTTTTAGGCCTGCAGTGCTAATGTAGCTACAATTTATTTTTTTATTTGTTTAATAATGTTGTTCATTCCTGTGCATCAATTTATGCATATATCTTACCTGTGGTGAGTAATTAATTCCTTTAATATTATTTATCATTAAATAAAAAATTATTATTTAAAATTTTTAAACTTGATATTTTTCTTTAATTGATATACGCACGTTATGTACTACCACTGTTTGCAAATTGACTGACTTTAATAGTAGCTATTTTCTGTAGTCTGTAAGCAATAGGTGAATTATATCAGCATTGCTAGAATTGTTATTTGCTTTGCAATTCAAGCACTCAAAATTGATTTGACATTCGATATCTATATATATATATATATATATATATGAAGATATATATATTATTATTATAGTGATATATATATATATATATATATATTAAATAGACTAAATTTTAACTTTGGGTACCAGTTTTGTTTTAAAGTTTTAATTTATCCTAGCTACCCCATCCAATAATGGCCCAAGATGCCGAATGGAAAACAAACAAGTGTAAAGGCTCTTCTCTGCAAGTATCTGTATATAATTTGCCTGGAAGTTGCTGTTCCAAGCACAAGGTTTGCCTTTATGAGAGTTCACAAGCCTCCATCCTTATACAGCATCATGTATTAAATGCTATGGATGAATCCACTGCAGGGGTTGTGGTTCTTGGCTGAACTTCACAATGTTGATGCCTGTAGTTTGGAATTGATTTTATAAAATGGATATTAACATTCAAGACATTTTTAGCTATCCAGTTCTAGCTAAGTGATATCCAGTTTCAAATTGTCTATTTCGAGCTTACTGATGTGTCTCTACTCTCAGTCTATCATATAAAAGATTCTGAGAACTCATTTTAACAGTAGTAAATTAGTCCATTCTATGTTCTTGGATTCTGAAACCCTCCACGCTTTAGCACAAGTGGAGTTCTTTTAACCAAAATAGAGGGAAAGTGAAAAATGGAAGGGGAGATGTTACAAAGAACTCAAGAAATGCACTCATCTCAATCATTGCCTCTCGCACCTTTCCAGAGTAAAATCATCCAAAAGTGCTAGTCTCGGGATATTGAAATGATCAGTAGTTAATTTTTCTTGTTAGCGGCACAATTCTTCAGAAAAAATTCTCAAATGAGAAAGACAATCACATTTAATTTTTAATTAAAAACATGCCTTATTTATTATTTAACAGACACTAGGACTTAATTTGCACTTACCATTCTTTGGATTATATGCGTCATCAATTTTTAAAATATTAGTGATAGCTAGTTGAATAACGGCAATAATATTTGTTAGAAACTTTAATTTTGGACATCAGAGTACTTAAGCATTATAATAAAATAATAATAAATACTATACCTCTTCATGACATTTTCCTAAATTTCCATAGTATTTAGTTAGATTTTTCATGCGGCTGGAAACTTCTGTTTTCTAAAGCAAGAGAAAAAAAATATTTTATGATATTTAATAAACAAGTTATTATTATTTGATGATTTTTCAGCTATTACACCACTGAAAAATCAACCTTTTCTGAAATATCAAATAAATCTTGGTTTCAGATCTGTACTTTTAGATAATGCTAAGATATGCTCATTCCATGTATCATTCATATATGCATAGGCAAAATGCTATTAATGCAAAAAAATATTTCAAAATCTAAAATAACGGAAATCGTGAAATTCCAGAAGAAAAGCATATTATTACAATTGTATTTACTGGTATATTCGTTAAATGCAAGTAAATCAATCGCTAAATAATTGAACAAATGTACCGTTTCCTTTTTGACATTGCAAAAGATACCTTTGAGTTTGACTTGATAATAAAAAGGGCACATTAACAACCGAACCTGCCATCAACTGAATACAGAAGAAACAAATACTTAAAAGACACCTCTTCGTAAAATGTATGTTGAAATATAATTCCTACAATTTTTTGGTGCATTTTAAGAAGGTCCCTAAAAAGGGACGCTAGGTATTAATGGGTTAAACGACTGAGCCCCATCCTACTCCAGGTTGGTGTGGATTCATCTCTACAGTGTTTTAGTCAATCAATGAGGAACATGTGCACCAAGTTTCAGCCAAGTGCAACTGGGATGAAGTGACCTTGGAAGAAACACACACTTTACACTACAACACATCCCTGACTCTAGAGATAAAAAAATCTCCGGTTTGCAGTTTGGATGAGTGTGCGTAAAAACTTTATTGAACAAAAAAAAGAGGGAAAAAAAGGGTTGCATACAGTGTTTTAACATCGACGAAAAACATGTGGAAATTATAAAAACGATGCAAAATGTGTGTTTACATATAAAAAGAAAGACTCGCGAAGCAAAAACAATTTTAAGACAGGCCCCAAAAGTTCACTGCATCTATATACTTGTAGGAGGATTGATTAGGGTCCTAGGTATTGAACCTCTAGAAGGTCTTAGTCCATAAATCTGAGGTCTTGGTGAAGGAGAGAAATCTGGGTCGGAGTCAGATGAACTGATTGCGAGAAACACACTAAGATCAAACCCATTCTTACTTGCAGATATATACTACAGCTTCATCTCCAATTTATGCTTTATCTCTACTAATAATAAATAGAATGTCTGTGTGTGTTGGCGCACTACAGGAAATACCGCTGGACCTAGAGCTACGAAATTTGGCACGAAAATTCTTTGGAGGGTGGGAATCAGCACCTGAATCATTTTTTGAAATTTTAATCAATTAAAAATTAATCGAAATATTGGTGTTTTTCCTTAATAACTTCCGAAAATATTACATCACAAAAATCATTTTTACGCCATCTGAAAGTGCAAAAAATTACCTTTTCAAATATATCAATTAAGTTGCTGTACAATTTTTTTCCTCTAATTTTAATAACCTTATAAAAATATTTTTTGGCATAATTTACAACAATACTTTTCATTGTTGCAATGCATTTCAAACCGTTTGCATTGTTTAAACAAATATTTAATTGCGTGTTTCTCTTTCATTTTTGAAAGCTAAGATAATATCCTAATACATTTTGCTTTCATATTTTATTTCGTCAAATTTTTTGTGGAATCTGTAAATCAAGTTCTCTGAGGTATTAGGTATATGAAGAAATATATCCAGTAAGCTGAATGATTATGGCTACCATGTTTTCATTCTTTTTTCAGCATGCTTTAATTCAGCAAACATGCCTCTGGCCATAAAATGTGTTGTGCCATTTTAATGTTGAAATCAAATGTATATTTTGTAAGAGGAATAAAAAAGTGAAGAAGGAGCTGACAACTTGCAATTAATTAGATATTACATCACAGTTGACTCAATTAGGAACATTTATGTTGACAATGAAGAGAACAGGTGCAAGGCCACTAAAAGATCATGGATTAAATATCTACTACAATCTACTTACGTTGTTAAGAGAAACATGAATATAAAATTATTCAAAATTCAATTGAAACTATATTCCCGGCGAACAAGCTGGTCACCAAAGGCAGCTAGTAGTCACATAAAACTCACTAAGTCCGTAATGCTCTAAACCAGGGCTATATTAAACCAATGCTATATTAATTATTACATGTCATGAAAATCAAATGAAAAATTACTAAAAACAATCCTGCCTGAAAAATTTACGTTTTAATGCCCTCCTCAGCCTAGTGTTCTATTAATCAGGGATGAGATTGGCAAAAAAGAAAAAAGACTGAAATCATACGTGAGCAAAAAAATTGTACCATAATTTATACGCGAAGGAAGTAAAACATCAAAACGTGCAACATGATGAAAATATTACACTATAATAATTAATAACTTAATTATTTATAATTCAGTACATATAAATAAGAAAAATAATATTGAATTATTTTAAATCATTCACATTAAAAGTTAACAAACAAGTTTAACACATCATTAGGGGCATCTTCGAATACAAAATTAGACATTTAAACATATTTACCACCTGTACATAACTGAGATGCAACATTCACCCAACAGAAGTCAGAGAAGAATTATATTTAATAGCCTCTTGATAAAAGTTAGCTCAAAAAATAAATAAAAATAAGGACAAATAATTTCTTTTGCTTCCTGCAATTGCATAAAGTGTATTAGCTCTTTATAAATTATAATAATGTATCATATACTGAACTCTGTTTTATTTCTTTTATTTTTATACATTTTCGCAAAAGTAGCAGCACTACATTATCTCTAGAATGCCTACGTATATCATCTGTTTTGTTTTTTATTTTCAGAAGATTTTTTTTATGTCTTATTCTCCTCGTTTTTGCTGCAATTGCACACAATTGTAGCAAACAATTTTTAGTTGCCTCTTTTGACAGAACGCTGTCCCATGTCCCCATGCCTGAAACCAAAGGAGTTTTTCTTTCTTTTTGTAGTTTATTTATTTGTTTTTGTTCTGTTTTTTTATTTCTTCATCTTGGTATGCCCTACAAGATAACCTTAAGTTTTCAACTAATTTTTTTCCAACATTTTCATGCAAAAAAATCTTTTTTTTCTTTTTGCAAAATATGCCACAGAAGTTTTTTCTGCAAAAAGGTGGTACTTAATACTTTGAATGGCACTGAATGTTGGAATTTTCATCCTTGAAATTTGCTGATATAATGTTGATTCGTCAGTAGAAGATGAATCAACTAGTTTCCTAGCCTGTGGAGTTGAGCATATTTTCCAGAATTTTCTTTCGAAAATGTAAGATAGGAAGGTTTCTTTTCTTTGTGTAAAAGCGAAATTTTCGGAAGAAAAAGGAAATTTATGCAGGGGGGAAAAATCGGAAATCCGGAGGGGAAAAAAAAACGGAATTTTGAGAGAGGGGAAAAAAAAAAAAAACCCGGAATTTTTCCAAAATAACAAAAAAGCGGAAGAATCTCATCCCTGTATATATTCATGCATCATTAATAAAAATTTTTAAATATATCAATAATTAAAAATACTGTAACAATTAAGAAATATTTGAATGAAAAAAAAAAATCTGTTTAGAAAGGGAGAAGCAAAATATTTCTATCAAAAATTTTTCAAAAATTTGTATCAATACTTGCAATAACACTTACAAGATTATATCATTACTGGTGGTCAGACTTTTAAGCAGTCTTCAGAAAAAGTACTTTAAAGAGAAGTTTTAAATTATGTTATCACTTGGGTTTGTGTCTATACAACCATATGCCATTCATACACTGTTATATAAAAAATTGTATACTCACAGCTCATAAACTGTGGGGAATCTGGTGAAACACAGTTAACATAATGTTTATAGGCTGGCATATTATCCGTACATTCTGACATGCATGCCGCAAATATAATTCAAAGTGCTCTACAGGGCAGACTGTTAGACTGAGAGCTACCAAATTTGGCAGGTAGTTTACTTCTTGGGTAGTAGATTCTCATTAAGAAAGGATTTTTCCAAATTTTAACTAGATTTCTAATTAAAAGTCTAAATTGTATCATTTTTCTTCAACAACTTCAGAACATCTTATCGTATAAAAACCATTTTTACACCAATTTAAAATGCAAAAAAATTAGTTTTTTAGGGGATACCAAATTTATTACAGTACATTTTTTTTTGTCTAATTTTACTAAATTTTTAAAAAAATATTTTTAAGCCATATTTCACAACAATACTTTTCATTGTTTTAGTTACTGCATAATTAATTACATTTTTTGAGTGTCATTGTTGCCATAACTAAAAAAGGGAGGGCACAATTTGGGAAATTCAATTCAGCATAAGACTTGGTACATTAATAATATACCTTTAAGGTAGTCATCCATTAAAATGCTAAAGCGCAATGGCCAGCCAATTCGGAGAAAATAATCCTCAGTATAGTATTCAGATGCAAACATTTTGTCCAGGGTTCAATTCAGCATCAACTTTTTTTTTTTCAAAATATTTTTTGAAATTTATATTTAACTAAATTAAAATTTTATAAACATCTTTTATTAAAATATTAATCATTTTTAAGCATTAAATAATTTTTTATTCATATGATATATGAATTATACTCATAATTTAATTTTTAAACAGTTAAATAATCATAAAAAGAAGTTTAATAGTGTTAAATAATAAGTATAATTGCTATTTCCATTATATGTCATTAAAACTTTTGAATGATTCCATCAAAGTAATTACAAAACTTCTGTTCTAGTTTTACAGAACCTGTTTTGGTCAAGAAAGAAAGAACAGCTGTTAATCTTTTGAATACAGAGAAAGATGGTCCAAAATTTGAAGTTCATTTCCCAACAGATCTTTAAAAGAAACATACTCTATTTATTAATTATGCAATATGTCAAAATATTTTTTGTTTCTAATGTTTTTATAAGAATTATTAATCTGGTTCTTGTATGTAAATAAAAAATAATAAACGTGGGAAAATTTCAAAAATTTACAAATGAAAAAAATTATGAATTTTTTCATGGCGAGAGCAACTAATGTTATCTAATGAGAGCACGTTATTAGTTACACATTATTAGTTATTTTTATTGTCATTAAAGTTATATTTATAAATTAATATTTTTTCTTCTTTGAAAAAAATTTTTGAAATTAATAATTTCAAATTAACAATTTATAAATATTTAACTTAAAATATTAATGATTTGATCCAAAAACAACTGTTTATTTATATTAAACTTGCATTACAGGTAAACTTTAATTTTTTTAAACAGTTAAATAATTATCAATACATTCCTTCCCAACTAAAACCAATCCCGTAAAGACAGAACAGAAATTTTGTAATTACACTTTAATGGAAACCTTCAAAAATTTTAATGACATATAATGATAATACTTATAATCATTATATTATAATAATGATTATACTTATTATTTAACACCATTAAATTTGTTTTAATGATGATTTAACTGTTTAAAAATTAAATTATGACTATAATTCATGTATCATATGAATAAAAAATTATTTAATGCTTAAAAATGATTAATATTTTAATAAAAGCTGTTTATAAAATTTTAATTCAATTAAATATTAATTTCAAAAAATATTTTTGGGGAAGAAAAAAAAAACAGATGCTGAATCGAACCCTGGGCAAAATGTTTGCATGCGAGTACTATACTGACCAAGCTATTCACGCTGAATTGCTTGGAACTGAATTTCCCGTCATGCCCTCCCCTTGAAAGAGTAAATTTCTAAAAATATAAAGACAGATCAATCAAGCTTAAAACATAACCACACTATGATGTTTTAGACAAGAAGTTCTAATCTCTTAATTTTTTCCAACTCTTTTTCTTGGTCAAAAATTAAATAAAAATTCAGAAACCCAGATTCTACAGTTACAAAAATCTTAACTTAATAGACATTTTTTTAAAAAATATATTCACAAAAATGAGAATATGTTTTAATTTTTAAAAATGCCATTCTCAATAAAAAAAAATTACCGTAATGTTAAACAAAAATTCTAAAAAAGAAAGTACATCAGAAAATAAACAATTTGTAATTTATCATTGTCTTTGAGTAATACAACACAGAATATTAAACGATACTGAAAAAAAGTATTTATATAATTTCTTCTGCATTTGTGATAACTCATTCTCATCATAACATCTGTCTTTAAATTCAGGTCTCTAACAAACATATTTATTATGATACAAATATAAAATGACAGTTGCTACAAAATATTACAAATGCAGTAAAATCTCATTTTTCATTAATTTCAGTTATTGGCGATTTTTTCTGCAAATAAATTTGTCTTCGTTTTCGTCATTTGCCTCGTATTTCATTGGCATGCCTACGTGATCTCGCTGCAAATTTTGCGATAACAAATGGCAAAGGCGAAAATTCGGACAAGTTGGGGCCAAAAAATTTGTGTTGAAATCCACCAAAGATTACATAGAGGCTGATTGGGGTAAGTGAGTGAGAGAATTTTTATGGCACAACGGCCATATCTGGCCAAGCTGCGCCAAACAACATTGTTTGGTTCTCAGTTCACGTTTTTCAGAGGCTGAAGGATTCATCTCCCACAAGTCTTCAACTGTGATGAAAATCCTCTTTTGGAAGAAAATGCCAAAGAGGATGTTCACTACACAGGAGGCTGCCAGGACATAAGCCTTTGAAAGACAGTCTAACTCTTCTGATATCTGGTAATGCAACTGGCGATTGTAAAGTGAAGTCTTTACTGGTGCACCATTTGGAAAGTCCTAGAGTGTTTAGCAGTTTTATATTTATTTTTATATTAATTTCTTATTATTTTTAATATTAAACACTATATTTATTCTCTACAAAATGTGTTTTTGGTATGCTTATTGGAGTGTCCAGAAATAATTAATTGTATTCACATTAATTTGTAAGGAAATAATTGCACCAGTTTTCGTCAGTTTTGGATTTCTTCGATTGTTTTTGCAGGGATTAACCACAAAAGCCATGGTATAACTGCATATTTGTAATAGCAAATCAATAAATTCAACACTCAGTAAACTAGAATAGTTTTCTGAAAAATACACCACACTAATAATTCTATACAATAAAGACACTTACGCACAAAGACAAAACAAATACATTCTTAACTGTGGGGAACTGAGGTATGTATAACATTTGGGAGTGTGTGGTAGAGACTTGAAGGGCATGCCATGAGTACTTAAAAAATTAATTAGTATTTTATAGTGCATCTTATTGGGGAGAGAGTAAAGGGTAGATATAAATGCCCCAAACACCAGTCTTGGCGGGCATTGCAAAGATAAAATAGTACTACATTACCTGTTATAATGCCAAATATAATGGCAAAGAGGAGTAACAAAAAAATAGTTTGGACTAGGAGGCACTTACCCTTGCAACACCACTGACAGAAATATAAAAAAAATATGTTTTAAAAAAATAACAATGCTATGTTGTGCTATATGAAACTACACTCTATTAAGCATATGCAAAATACTGAATATGTATACCATTTCAGTAACAAAAATATCCTTATAACTATGTATTAGAAAGAAGATTTAAAAAGTTGAAGAACATTTGTCAAATCCCATGCATTAAATCCTAAGTCACTTAATTTGAAGACTTACAGCCTCAGTAAACTATTTACTACTATTAAAAACTTTTTTAAGGAATAAACCATTTTTTCCACTTATGTTTATTCACTTTTAAGATATTCTTTTAAAGTGGTTATCAGTTATATTGAATAACAGAAATGCAATCTATTTTCAAACATTCATATTTTTTATGATATTTTAAGTAACTATTATTTGTAAGAAATATTTTTACATCAAGCATCACAAGTAAATTGATTTCTTGTAGCTAATTAGATTGTGGCATATAAACTTTGTAGTATAAAGAATGTTTTATCGTATACTTAATTTTCTAAAAACAATATTTAAAAAAAATTGTGAGAGAAAGCTCTGTGCATTAAGGTTTTCCTCATAAAAGCTTTATTTGCTAAAATATTTAATCGCAAAAAAATATTAAGATTTAAAATTAGCTAAATCATTCTTTTAAAAGAACAAAAACACTTCATTCTTAAATCGTTATTGAAGAATCAGAGAAAAGTTATTTTATGAAG
>BGPR01054558.1:0-10182 GCA_013235015.1 Araneus ventricosus
TCCTTATATTGTCTCCCCCGTTAGGCCGTGACGTCACATGGAATCATCTAGTACATTCAAGCGTATCTAATCTCCTAATCGAGATATCGAGAAAATTCCAGCCCCTTGAGATCCCATATTAAGTCGCCAAAGTTGGCAAGATTGTCTCCAAGTTTGTCGCCGAGGTCAGGGGTCCAGGCTTGGCTGCTGCCAGTCATCCCATACTTATCCGTGTAAAACTCTCTTCCCAACCATAAGACTCACATTGCTGCGAAGCGACTTTCTATGTTTGTAGCAATATGTAGAACAAATAATTAAATAATTTTAATTAATAATTACATTACACATTATTACAAAATTCAAAAAGATGTTACAATAATTTTATCTATGATACCTTCATCATTTTATGCATGATAAAAGAATAAGAAAGCGAACTGTATTTATGAGCGACAGACATTTCAAACAAGTATTTTATATATTAAAGGCAATAGTTTGTAATAATATATATAGAAATGCATCTTTCACAACTATTGTTAAATGACTTAAACGGCATTATAATTGTTCAAATTTAAGCGAATTGCATTGCGAATGATTTTAGAAAATTGTAAATGTATTAAAATTAAATTACAAGCCCAAGAGATTATGAACTTTAGTTCAGATAGCAATTGTTTCAAACTCTGACACTTCCTTAAGTTCCAAACAGAATCCCATAAGTCACAAGAGTACCAACTTTATTCAAAACCAGAGTCTTTTTAATTTTATAGAATTTCCATAGTGTCAGCGCCGACTCACCCGTGGATATTTTCAAAAGAATTGAGTTCACTTCCATGAAACTTCTAGGAAACCATCCAGGTAAAGAAGCAAAAAAATTTCTTGCAGCTACTGCAGCCTGGTTTACAGCAGACGCTGACAATAACATTATCAGTTAAAAAGATGAATTAATTAAAAATTTTATGATAAGAAATAAAACGATTAAGTTGCTGTAATCGTGTTGAAAAAACACAAGCTTGTAGCAAGACCAGAACATTTCGATCATGCCATTGATCATTTAGCAAGTTCACGAAAGCAGGAAAAGAAAAGAAATCTTCCATTAACGTTATTACGCTCCTCAGTTCTTGATAGATATTTGAAATTGTCTTGTAATCACCTCTTTCAATTAAAATACGTGATTTTGTAATAAATTCTCTGTAATATAAACTCAGATAAGCACATATCAAGGAGTAAAGTCCAACGAAGGAGACACTTATGCAAGTCATAAAAAATGGCGTTAGATGCAAACACACTCTTCCAATGTAATACAACCAAATCTTTAATTCTTCACCGATAAGTATTGATGACTGTACGGTACTGTGAGCAATTTCTTTTACTTTGTCTCTTAGGCTTACCGCTGCGATGATTGAATTTCCAACAGCCGTAAACATCATGAAGAGGGTGACAAATATTTTAAAAGGATTCACTTTCCGAATAATAAAGAATTTTTTTGACAAATCCGAGAGTGCCTTGAGTTATCAGCTGAATACCATTTGTAGAACGAATCATGGACAGGTAAATAGACAGTTTCAAAAAAGCCGCGCTTACTTTGCTCCTTGAAGTAGGCTGCAAGAAAAACGATATAGCGTGGAATGATACTGTAGAAAGAAAATAAATTAAGAATAAATATTTTAACAAGTACTTCATCCATATGCAAAATTTACTATTTTCGAAAGTTTTATTACAACTCATTGTTCTCAATCCCATCATATTTAAAAGGAATAAGACTGGTGCAAATGCTGTAATGAAACTACTTTTCGGCATCATAGTGCTGTGGTACATAGCCTGTAGCTGTTACCGTATTCACTGAAATTCTAGACAGATGTGCATGTTCTTACTAGCGATGATATTTTATATTCTCCAATAAATTTAGGCGTTCCTTTTGCGATAATGCCTAGCGGATCGAAGAAAAAAAAAACCAAATGTTAAAATGATAAACTAGGTAAAATATCATTATAACCAAATCGATTTTCCTTTCAAATAAGTAAAAATAATTGTTTACCAAATTTTTAACCTTATTTCAGAAAACCCAGTCCAGTTAGGAATCATTTGGTAGAGTTCAGTTTTGAGAAACCGTATCATCACTACGATTGAATGTCACTAATAGTCTTTACAATTATTTAGATAAAATTAAATTGCATTTGTGTTGATGTATTAGATGTGGCCTATTTAATTAAAAAATCCTATTTATTATATTACGAATCTTTAAAATAGAGCAAAGAAAGAAGATTGGCACACATTTTTGTATTTTCCTCTAACCACGGCAGAAAGTCAAAGAGCTATTGTTATGCCAAACAATTTATGAAAACGAATATCCTACTAATCACTTAAAGGGTATGACTTAAAATCCAATTAGAAAATGTAATGTTTAATTTTATGACATCACTTCATAATTTTAAAATGTCACAAGAAGATCGTCATTCATTATTGGAATATTATAACAATCACTAAACTTGCACAGCCATATTGGCATATTGCATGCCAGTTTGCATCAAGCATTTTTGGCCACTTCAAAAAAGTTGTTACATTCTCTCTGCTTTGATCATTTATTTCAACAATATCCTACGAATATAGAAATTCTATAATGCATGCAACTAATTTTTTGTGACAATTGTATCGCAAAAAGTTTAATTCTCACGATAAAATTTTTACGAAAATGAGTGACTTACAAACTGCAAATTGAAAAAGAAAATCAAGAAAAGTAGTCATGAAATGCAAGAAAAGAATCGCTTGATTTTAAAAGAGTGACTTTTGGCATTTTTTTAGTTTTTCGGGGACAGAAATAAACAAATTTGCTGTAAACGGCACGCAAATTAGGATATAAGATATCTCTAATGTGTTTTACAGTAAAAAATGAAGCTATGATTAGTGTCAAATAATATTGCAATTATTAACTTTTGCAAGAATTAAAATATAAATTATGTAGAAATCCCCTCTTAACATCAAAAAGTCTGGAATTTCAAGTAAAAATAACGATTATAAATCCAAAAATATCAATAAAATTTGAAATTTATTTGTTTCCAAGTAAATTTAAAGAATAAAATAAAATTTAAAAATTATTCGATTTTAAGTAAATTTCAGGTTGAAAAACAAAAAAATAATTTTAAAAAATGACGGGAGGTTGTCTTTTTCAAACAGCCGCTGATGTTAAAGGCTGCTTTACTCGCGTGATTCTTTTCCGATTTTCAATTTTTTTTGTAGCTTCTGTTGTAAACCTTTGTCTCTAAAACAAGACATCAGTTATGCTTCTAACATATGTAGTTGCCGAGATATAGAGGATCTCCCATACAACGTTTTTTGTGGCGTTCTGGCGTATGAATCGATTTCCTTCCTGATACCCCAATGGGAGAAACGTAGTCCTGCTTTAATGAGGACAAAATCAAACTGGGCTTAGTAAAGAAAATTTCAGAAGCATAGCATGTGTAATATACAAATTAAATGTAATAAAACTCTTAAATACAAATGACATACATATAAATAAAGTTATATATATCTTATAGAAACTTAATTACCTTTCTTACACAACTAAAAACATACATACCTCTTACAGTGGCGGATTTTGATATTATGAGGCCACAGGCGCAAACCTGTTTTGAGGCTCCTCCTCTAACCAATGTTGTAAATTCGCAGTTGGCTTAGAACAGCGATGTACGTCGAATTAGATTTGAGGCCCCCTGAGGGTTTCGAGGCATGACGCGAGCACCTCTAGCACCTGTGCGAAAAACCGCCACTGACCTCTCATAACAACAATTTTCGGTGTAACGGCAGCAACAAACGGAACGGCGAAGTTGTTTATAAATAATCTATCGTTGTCCTCGGGGACTTTCCAAACGTACGCCAAAATTGGTGCTACCACAGGTGAAAATAATTCACGAATGGTGTCAGGTGCGTGTGAGCAGGGTGTAAGGATTCACCAGTACTGGTGTTTGATGCAAACTACACCACTTAAAATGTATAAAAACGCTTGCTTTGGTGTTAACTTTAAATAAAGTGTTTGTTCACGCAGTTTTTAAGGTTTTTCAACATCAAATTAGGAGCGACATTACTCCACAATTTTTACAGTGTATTTTCTAAAAGGGTATTAAGCAATTTATAATAAAAAATAGTATAATATATCAACTAAGATTGTGCAACAAAGACTTTCTTCTTATTTTCTTACCGTTGTCCTTGCATTCGGAACATTGAAATTTTGCCAGAGAATGACGTTTTCAAGTGTACTAAATATTGCACCTACTGTATTTCATGGCTTTTGATGATCGTTTTATTTCTTTCAAACACAAACCATAAGCTCTTCTTCTCAATGCTGGTTGCTGTTCGCTTGCTTCTTCAGGCTGTGATGTATAATTTAGATTTAAAGACATGGTTTTGTCATATGGCAATGATCAGATTTTTTGGGCTTGAGTAGTGAGGTGTTTTCATATGACTGAGGTTTTTTAAAAAAATTCTTCAGCTTGGTGGATTATTGGCAGGCTTATTACATATTAAATATCTTTGGCAATGTAAAATGAAATATTAAATCGCTGTAATGCTCACTGTATATATAATTATCAAACTGAAACGTTAAGACGTGAAGAAAATGTTCAAATTACAAGAGCGGACGCGCGTCGTAATTTCTACGACAGAAGCATGAAACTGTATTAAATCACCGTGAAACCGGAAAAACTCATTTAATCCCGAAGAGAAGGGTCGCATGAAAGAATACCAACGACCTTCAGACAGTTTTAACTCCGAATGCGAGAACAGGGCATGAAAATCCCGTTTGTTGTAAAATTTTGCGCAGGCGTGCCCGCTGGAAGGATAGACAGTTTCAAAAAAGCCGCAAAGAGCAAACTTACTTCGCTCCTTGAAGTAGGCTTTAAAAAAACGATATAGCATGGATTGATACTGTAGAAAGAAAAGGAATTAAGATTGAATATTTTAACAAATACTCCATCCATATGCAAAATTTACTACTTTCTAAAGTTTTATTACAACTCATTGTTTTCAATCCCATCAAATGAAAAAGGAATAAAACTGGTGAAAATGCTGTAATGAAACTACTTTTCGGCATCATCGTGCTGTGGTATCTGGCCTGTAGCTGTTACCGTATTCACTGAAATTCTAGACAGCTGCGCATGTTCTTACTAGCGATGATATTTTATATTCTCCAATAAATTTAGGCGTTCAATTTGAGATAATGCTTAGGGAATCGAAGAAAAAAAACCAAATGTTAAAATAATAAATTGGGTAAAATATCATTATAACCAAATCGATATTCCTTTCAAATAAGTAAAAATAATTGTTTACCATATTTTTAACCTTATTTCAGAAAACTCAGTCCAGTTACCAATCATTCGGTTGAGTTCAGTTTTGAAGAACAGTATCATCACTACAACTGAATGTCACTATTAGTTAAAAATATTTTCAATTTAGATAAAATTTTATTGCATTTTTTGATGTATTTGATTGTGGCTTATTTAATGAAGATAAGCCATTTATTATATTACGAATTTTTAAAATATAGCAGAGAAGGAACACTGGCATACATGTTTGTAATTTTCTCCTAACATGGCAAAGTCTTCGAGACATTGTTATACCAAGCAATTTGTGAAATTGAATGTCCAACTAATGATTTAATAGCCATGAATTAATATCCAATTATAAATACATAATTATAGATTTTATGACAAAAGAATAATATTACCGCATCATTTTAAACTTTAAAAACAGATAATGATTTATTAACACTATTCCTACCAAGAGGTGTCAAAAGAACCCTTTCAAATTTTAACTTAAAATTATTCTCTAAGTTGAATCATTTCTCCACAATTAATTTTTTACTTTTCATACAATAGTTGTTAAATTAATAAAGAGATATTATTTTCCTCCAGCTCATCCTAGATCTAAAACTATGCATATTGTATACCTATTTCTAACATGAGGTATCTTTTGACACTTTAAGGATTTCATAACAATGTCTAATTTAAAACCATTTTACATATAAATATCAACAAAATTTTGCTGTCAACCCTATTAGCATAAGATATTTCACGATATCTCCACGATGCTGCAACGATATCTCCACGATGTTGCTACGATATATCCACAATGTTGCTACGACATCTCCACGATATAGCTACGATATCTCCGCGATATAGCTACGATATCTCCACGATGTTGCTACGACATCTCCACGATGTTGCTACGATATCTCCACGATGTTGCTACGATATCTCAACGATGTTTCTACGATATCTAAACGATGTTGCTACGATATCTCAACGATATTTCTACGATATTTCCACGATGTTGCTACGATATTTTGAATGTCGCAGAACATTGTAGATATATTATATGAATGTTGTAAGGTATCTTGTGCTAATAGGGAAGAATACTCTGAAATTAATGAAAGCTCACAATCTGAAAGTGAGGATGAGTTGAATAATTCTTTCGAAGGTGACCACGAATTCGATAGTGATTATGAAAATTACTCATCAAGCACAATCAAGAGGAAGATCAAATGAATGCAAATAGATGACGAAAGAGAATGAGATTGTTGACGGATTCTGAAGACGATAGTGAAGAAAGCAATGAACGGCAAAATATTGAAATTGGTATTGATGGAACAGTTTGGAAAAAAGATCGAAACAAGTTCCTCTCCTGGCAGAACACCTCTTCATTCCGACAGCTTTGGCAATTATTTGCATTCAAACGCAATGGTTTCAAAAGACACCATTTGGGGTGTACACAAAATCGCGGTAGAAATATTGTAAATGCAATGATGTAACAATCACGACTTGAATAGCCGTATTGTACATCATTGTTGCAAGCATTTTTTGGCTACTTCAAAAATGTCGTTCCCTTCTTTTCGTTTGATCAACAATATTCTATCATTTTTATAGAGGTTCTATAATTTTTATCGCATTCAGTCGGATAATGTTTTGACAATTCTGAGTTGCAAAAAGATGTATTCTCACGACAACATTTTTGAGGACACAACAGCGGTGAGATGGTGAAATGAAAAAGGCATTCAAGTAAATTAATCACGGAAAGCAAGAAAAAAGGACTTATCTTCGTTAGCCAACAAAAATTTTTAACAATATCAGACTAAAAACTATTAAGAAAAACAGAATTTCCTGAAGCAATGCTCTTTATAAATCAAATAACAGTTCATTTTTTGCAATCGTCATAAGATAATTTCTATAATTTTTCATAGATAATAATTAGTTTTACTAAAGATATATTTTGTTTGATCCCTTTTAAGGGATCTAAAAACTATTCTAAACATATACAAAATATATTCGATAATTTTCAATAATAATTTTCTCAACACCACTATTAATATACTTCGACATTTTTATTATTTAATTTGAGACAAAAAATTCAGTAGAAATATATAATTCAGCAAAATAAATGTTCAGCAAAATAAAAACACTGCTTTTGTTATACGGCAGGTTCTCATTCCCATATTTGAGTTGCCCCATTAAGTGGGAAAAAATAGTGATATTTATAAATGTTAGTGAAAAACTAGTGAAAAAATTTTACTGATATTCCGTCTGTTTAGTGGCAGAAGAATGGAACTTTTTTTCCTTTAAAATATTAATGTGTCAAGAACATTTTACTGAATATAGTTAATAGGACCGGGGGGATGTATGCAAATTTAGATTTCAGAATATTTTCAGCAAAGCATTTATTGATCTAAACAACATAAAATAAAATTATTTACGAGATTTAAAGCATTGCTCGAATTAGAAGCACATGCTTGTCTCTCACAACCTAGAAAGTAGTTATTGGGTCTCAATTAGAGTGGATACCTTGTATAAACACGAATACAACAAGTTTTATTTTTTCCGCTAGAGCATTCTAAAAAAATAACTGTCATAGACATCAAATGACATTTTTATTGAATAAAAAGTTATTTAAGACTGAAAATGGTAGGTAATACTTTCTTAAAAACATATCCAACTTAAAAAGTTTCAAAAATTTTCCCAAACAAATACACCTGACACTTCTCTAGATGACAAATTTTGTGAGAAATTTAGTAATAAGCAAAATGTGCTGTTGCACTTAAGTTTAATAGTTTGATATTTTGAAAAAAACAATAACTATTGCTGAAAATCTGTTTACAATGTTACAAGAAATTTCGACAATATGCATGATTAAACTATGAAAACTATATGCTATCCATGACAAAATATTGAAAAACGAAGAAAAGACTGCTTATCTAAAAACAACTTTAAATGATAACACTTCGGAAAAGTTTTCTGACAGCTGTCAAAAAGTATGAAAGGATTGAACTTTGGACATTCAATTTTCTTAATAGGAATAAAAAAAAGCATGGATTCTTACTGAGATCTATAGCCATATGCATCTCAGTTGACAAACAGCAAGAAAGTAAATAACACAAGGTTTTCATACTGATAAATAACATTATATATTAATGTAACGTTAATTTAAGTTTTATGCAGTAAATCCAAGCTAAAATACTTGGTAAAATACAGTTTGTCCCAAAAAATATATTTTTTTACTCTAGATTCCTGAATCCTGACGTTGCTTGTGGGTCCTTCAACACAAAGTGTGAATACTAAACAACACTTTAAAATATCATAGCTTTGACTTAAATTATTTGAGATTTTAAAATTATTTTAAACGAATAAACTTCAATTTAGTATTTATGCCAGGGTACGTCCAAATATATTCTAAAGTAGATACTGATTTTTTAAAGAAAAAATGTATAATATTATTTTAACATTTTTCTAATGCGTTTTGATGCATTTAGAACCAAACACAGCAAAATCCTCGCAACTTATAATTCACAATTTTTCTAGGCTCTAAGGACGAAAGGATGTAAATCACCAACCATTATCCCCATTCTAAAGCAACCCATATAGCAATTTTGTTTGCAGCAAAGTTGCAGAAGTCTTCTTCTGCAAGTTTGCAGCAAGTTTGACGCGACAAGACCGCAAGTTCATAATAAGTTTGAAACAAATTATCGCAAGCTTCGGAGTCGTCATACGAAAAACTTGCTATAAACTTGTCGTGTCAAATTCCTTGCAAACCAGTAGCAAAAAGAGAATACGCATACGAACCTTGGATTCGAAACTTAGACAACTTGGTTACCAACCTGTCTCCTTAACCACTACACCTGCGACACCTCGACCGCCGATTATTGATTGCGATACATCTTATTTTTAATGGTCTTCTTGATTCAATTGTTTTATAATTTTGAGAATATGATTTAAAGTCAAAGAGGGAGCGATTTTTGAAAGAAAATACGTTTTGTTAGTGAAATAAATTTTGAAATTAAGGTTCAGAAGTAATTACTTTTAAAAATATGGGACACAAAGTAAGTTATTATTTTTCAACAAACTTTGACTGTTTTTTGGGTTTAATTTTAATTTTGTTTATGAACGTTAAAATTTCAACATTAAGAAAAAGGCGATATATAGTTTTCTTTAAAGTGCGAGGTCTATATTTAGTAAAAGTTGGGATGGAGAATTTTTCAAGAGTAATATTTTTTTTTATAAAAAGACCTAGTTAGTTTTTCAAATTATCAATAATTTATTAAATTAATAAAAAGAAGGACGGTCTAGAAGATGTTATTAAAAATCGGATGTTTTTTTTGAAACAGAAACAAATGATCAAAACCAGATATATATAACTGTATCCAGGTCGTGGTGTGTGCGTGTGCCGTATCAACTTCATAGCAAACTTGTTTTGCAATCATGGTGTGTAAGTGTGCCGTATCAATTTTACAGCAAACTAGTTTTGCAAGTAGGGTGTTCGATTATTTTGTGTTAGTTTGCAGTAGTTTCGCTGCAAACTTGTTGCGTAAAATTTGTCATGACAAGATAATATCCATAAGAAATCACACTTGCTGCAAGTTTGCATGCTATCTAGGCACTTTGATAGCTCGTAAGAGTGACACGTACTTTGTGGACTGTAATCTTAGCCTTTCTCCTTTGATACACTTTCACTTAACTTAATTTGTTTCATGTTTCTAATGCATTTGAAATCAAAATTTTATTCCTTGATGTTCTAGAGTTTTAAATTTCTTACATCGCGTGTTCTCGATTGCAATGCATTTTTTCTTATATATTCATAACTTAACTATGTACAATGGTTATACTTTACTTCACAATCATGAAACTAGTCAAATTAAATAAAAATGTGCAGAAAACATCAGATTCAACA
>BGPR01054559.1:0-10181 GCA_013235015.1 Araneus ventricosus
ATGACGTCTATTCAAATTTCGCGCTAGGCACATAAGTGTGGCGTTAGCAGCGCCACTATGAACATGCAAATCAGGTTTACTTTAAACACGCACTGTAAAGTTCATGGGCGTTATTTATCGTTGAGATCTTACGTAGTACGTTGATGTTAGTCAAGAATGCCTTTAAGAAGACGAAGAAGCCATTATCAACGGCTCACTGTGTTTGAACGAGGTCGTGTAGTAGGGCTACGAGAAGGTGGGTTTTCTTTCCTCGATATTGCAGAAAGACTTGGCAGGAATGTATCCACTGTGCATGATAGTTGGCAGCAGGCAAAAAAACCAATCTCAGTATAGGCGTCTATGGGAATGTCTTTTACCACGCCAAATTCATCATTGTGCCTGCTAGGGTTTCCGTGTTTACTTTGATTGGCGCGATTCTTCATCGTGTTTTGAAAACCTTCCATCTTTATTTACAATTAACAACTAATAACAAATTATTTTCAACTTTAAGACACTCAAGAAGGAATTCATTCTACTTTAAGTCACACGCATACACACAAATAAAACTACGAAGTAGAAATGTTTACATCCTTATAACAGATTGCATCTCTCGGTCGTCGTCGAAATAGAAAAACTTTACAAAGAATTTCTTGCCAAAAAAGCGAAATATCGCCAAATATTGGCGTCGAAAACACTCCCTCATAGGCGCCTATAGTGGGATTGGTTTTTATGCTGGCAGCAGTGGTCAAGGGAAGGTACTGCCTCAAGAAGACCGGGTTCCGGGCGGCCACGTGGCACTTCTGAGAGGGAAGACCGCCGTATGGCTGTGGCGCATCGTATTGAGTCTGCGGCAGAAATTCGAGCTGCAGTTCGCACTACAGTGACGTAACGAACTGTTACAAATAGGTTACTTCAAGGACAGCTCCAAGCCAGACGCCCTGTAGCGTGCATTTCAACGACTCCAAACCACTGCCGTTTGCGACGTGAGTGGTGTCAAGCTGGAGCTCATTGGAGGACGGAGTGGAGATCTGTTTTGTTTTCTAATGAAAGCCGGTTCTGTCTTGGTGCCAGTGATGGCCGTATGTTGGTTAGGAGGCCAGGTGAGCGCCTGCAACCAACCTGTCTGCGGCCTAGACACACTGGACCTACACCTGGAGTTATGGTCTGGAGAGCAATTTCCTATGACAGCAGAAGCACTCTCGTGGTTACCCCACGCACCCTGACTGCAGATTTGTACGTCAGACTGGTGATTCAATCTGTTGTGTTGTCATTCATGAATAGCATTCAAGGGGGTGTTTTCGAACAGGATAACGCTAGCCCTTATACCGCAGTTGTAATCCAACATGCTCTACAGAGTGTTGACATGTTGCCTTGGTCTACTAGATCACCAGATCTTTCTCCAATCGAGCACGTATAGGACATCATTGGACAACTCCAGCGTCATCCACAACCAGCATTAATTGTCCCTGTACTTACTGACCAAGTACAACAGGCATGGGACTCCATCCCACAAACTGACATCCGGCACCTGCAAGACACAATACATGCACGTTTGCATGTTTCCGTTCGAAATTCTGGCGGTTACACCGGTTATTAATGTACCAGCATTTCACATTTGAAATGGCTCTTCTAGCGCCTGTGATCTTGAAACTTTAATCAATTCAATATGTTACCTAGACAAATGTATTGCCGAAATTTCATTACTCTACACTAATTTCTTCTTGGTTTTGGGATTTTTTTTTTCTGTCGGTGTAAATTTTAAATGCTATGCTTCTTAGAAATGTTTATATCTATATAACTAAAATCAATTATATAGCTTTGTGATTTCTTATTTTTTAGATGAATAAGATTCGAAGCTTAAAATGAAGATGAATTTATTTACATGATGAAAATGCAAGTATAGCATTTGCTGTCGTTAGATTTGCCACAATAGAAATACAAACTTTACGTATATTACAACTTCAGCTTGAATTTGCTGTTCGTTGCTTAATTTTCTAAATTTTTTGACTTAGACTTGCGTCTCTCCATAGTGGTCTAATGGTCTCCGCAACCAAATAACATAGAGTTGGTTTTAGTTTCATTTAAAAGAGAAAGGTGGCACTGAAGATTTCAAAAAGAATTTTAAAATTTGAAATTACGGTTTGGTCACAGTCGAGCTGCAAAGTTGGTGAAAATCACTTAAACTTTCGATTACGTCACAGCGACCGATGCGCGGGCACGTAGACTAACTCAATTCATTCATCGACCGAGCAAAATATTACTCAAGAATTGTTGAATTACGACGAATTTCGTGGTAAATTTAAACTCTTATATCCGCAACCGAATAACATAGAAAGTTGGTTTTAGTTTCATTTAACAGAGAAAGGTAGACATTGAATTTTGCAAAATTAATTTTAGAATATGTAATTACAGTGTAGTTACAGTCGAGTTGCAAAGTTGATTAAACAATTTTACATATATAGTCACATACTCACACTAGACTAATAGTCACTATAGAGTTAATAGTCACATAGAGCTACTTTAGTTGCAGAAAGTCACAGTTGAGCAAGGTAAGTAAGTCTACGCCCCTCAATCCCAGTGGCCGTTCCACAGAAACAACCTCCCGTCGAGTTTTTTTTAATGATGCGTTTTAACCGCTTAACTTAACAGCCCGAGAATACTCGTGCATCGAATTATCGCATTTTTGGTCTTAAAACTAAAATTTAATCATTATCTTTAATTTTACACAAAAATTACCTAGAATCCATAAACATCTCAAGTATAATATGCCTTCTGAGATGAATGAAAACGACAACCGCTTTCCAAAACAGAAGGGAGCATCTTATTAGATAGCAAAGAAAATTATTTAGTTAAGTGGTTAAATTCGACTTATGGTGAGCGATGTTTTAATTGGATAAGGTTTTATTCGAACACAGTTCAGCAATTGGTATAACAACACATTACTTAATGGGATTAGCGTTAACTATTGAAATAGTAGCAGAGCGCTTCTGGTTTGCTATCTAGAATCAAATCAACTTTAATATAATGCACAATAGACCACTTTTAGGCAATACCACATCATTTTTTAAAAATGCATTATCAAAACTTTTCTGCAACGTTTCTCAAAAGCAGCTGTGCAGTAAAACTTCGATTAATCGTCACTCGTTTAACCAACCGTTTCGGTTATCCACCATTGTCTAGAAAATCCGCAACAATTCCTTTCTGTACATTACGACTCGTATGTTGAACGGGTCTATTCTGGTACCCCCGGTTGGGTTGGGAGACGTCACTTTTTCCGTTGTTAACGTGCGGAAAAAGTGACGTCTTAACTCTTTCGAAGGCTCATCATTTCAGGTTCCCAGTGATCTTTCATGAAATTAAGCTTTGATGGTATGAATTATTCACTTTTAAAGGATTTTATTTTATTTTCTATTTGAAGCCAGCAGTGAAATCTTGTTGATGTCCACATGTGTAAGGGGTCTACTCTGGTACCCCCGTTGGGGGTGGGTGGGGTGTTTTAAAAAGGGGCCCCCCCCCCCCCCGGGGGTACCAGAATAGACCCCTTAGAGTTTTCTGTTACCCGTCACATCCGCGATCCGGTCAGTAACGTTTAACCCCTGAACCGCCGCGCCCGTCATATTGGCGTGGATCGAATTATCGCATTTTCACGCCTATAAACTAAAATTTAATCATTCCTTAGCTTTATAATTTGACACAAAAATGACGTAGAATCCATAAGCATCTCAAGTATTCTGTGCCTTCTGAGGTGAATGAAAACGACATCCCCCTTTCCACAACAGGAGGGGTCATCTTATTAGATATCGCAGAAAAATGCGATCCTTAACCTTCCAGGGGTCGAGCTTACGCAAATTTTACGACAGATAGTGCATCGTATTACATATATATATATCGTTATTTTACAGAAATAAATGCAACTTTTATTTAACTTATCTGTATTTATTAGCCTAATAGTGAACAAAGATTTTATGAGTTAAATTGCACTTAAATATATAAAATAACGATATAAATATGTAATGCGATGCACAATTCAAGTATCTCTTGCACAAACGCACCCGGCGGAAGATTAAGGAGTTAATCGAAGTTTTACTGTATTTGGAAACATGCATTTTAGGGGTCTATTCTGGTATTCCCGGTTGGGTTGGGAGACGTCACTGTTCCCGTTGTTAACGTGCGGAAAAAGTGACGTCCCCCAACCCAACCGGGAGTACCAGAATAGACCCGTTAGTGCTGTATTACTGATGTTTCTCGCTTCTTTGCAATTCAACTGGATTCGTAACGCGTTCAGTTAAGGGGATATTAGGGGGTCTATTCTGGTACCCCCGGTTGGGTTGGTGTAAGCACGTTAACAACAGAATCCAACCCAACCGTGGGTACCAGTGTAGACCCCTTCGAATGTTTATTTGAATTGTTTTATACTCTATTCCAAATCTTGATTGCTCAGAAATGTTTGTGCGATAAACCTTTATGAAATTTCGAGACACATATAAAAATATAAACTGAATTTAACATGAGGGAACATATTTTATTCCTAATTCAATTATATTTAAAAAAAGTTTCATGTCTTTTTATTTTATATTTCGTTTTTATTTTTGATACTTTAAACATTTTGTTTGATGCTGCGTAATTTTAACGAGTGTGCGCAGCATAAAGCAAATATTTCGACTGATTTAATAGAAGGAAACTGAAGATGGTTGAGTGCGAATTTATTATAAAATATGGGGATTATTAGATTATCATTCCGTGAAAAAGAATGCCCGGAAAATCGGTTCGGATTTAAATATTTCTGAAGTGCTTCCGTAGCAACTGAGCAGCTCTTGAAATATACAGGGAGAAAGAAATTTGGTGCAACATGAAAAATCAATAATTCGTAAGCGAATGACGGTTGACGCCATTTGCCAAGTTTAGACTGGAAGTAAAACAGGGTCTGCTTTGACAACGAAAGCAGGAATTTTCCAGCTTTGTAGTTTGCAGCTTAAACCACAAGATGATTCTGCGTTGAGGAGAGTTCCGTTACAACGCAGAAGACAATGTGCGAGTACCAGCTTAAAAATTCTCAGTGATCTGTAATCTTAGTTTTCTCCTATAATTTATTTTCTTACCATGGTCGCATTATAGCTTCAAATGGCTATTGTGCCATAAAACCACCAACAAACCGTACAAAGGTTCAATGCATTATCCTCCATTCTGGACACAGCTATCAAACAAGGAACTGCACTTTTTACACCGATGAGCGACATTTCTGAAGGCACGACAGAACATGGGCAAGAGAAGATTTAATTTCCTCTTGTGAAAAAGTGTGATTTTTGTCTGACAGCTGTGTTCCTGGATGGAGGACGACACATTGAACTTTTTAAAACTGTTACTCAAACCAGTGTAACGTATTGCTCCACAACTACCAGATTCAATTAGTGGCTTAACCACTTAACTAATCTGCCCGCATGCCGTACGTGCATCGAATTTATAAAACGAAAGACTGTGGGCCTGGTGCACGTAACAAGTGACGTCGAGGATCAAACTTTCTCCTACTGGTGTGGTGCGGAAGCTTGGAGAGGGGTTGGAGGCTCAGGTGTGTTCTGCGTGAAATGACGACGGATAAAATAACGTCCATCCCAAAATTTCCATCGCATTGCTTGAAAATGAGAACTTAAACAAAATTAAATTAATAATACAAAGTGAAGTAGAATAACTAGATGAGAGCCTAGCGGAGATCCGCTTTGTGCGGACTGGTATCATGAAGTCCTAAGTCCTCCTTTTGGTGAGTCTGTCGTCCTCATCACGTGATTACGCTTCCACTAATGTGGACTGGTATCATTGGGCCCTGCGTCCTCTTTTTGGTGAGTCTGTCGTTCTCATCAAGTGACTACGGTGCCAACGGTGTGGATTGGTATCATGACGTCCTGATCCTCTTGAGGTGCCAAAATGTTCTCATCAAGTAACCACGATGTCAACGGTGTGATTCAGTGTTTAGTACCATACCGTCCTGGGTCCTCTTTTTTAAGGTGCCTGTCGTTCTGATCAAGTGACTGCGGTGCCAACGGTGTGGATTGGTATCATGACGTCCTGGGTCCTCTTTTTAAGGTGCCTGTCGTTCTCATCAAGTAACTACGATGTCAACGGTGTGGACTAGTACCATACCGTCCTGGGTCCTCTTTTTTAAGGTGCCTGTCGTTCTCATCAAGTGACTACGGTGCCATCGGTGTGGATTGGAATCATGACGTCATGGGTCCTCTTTTTAAGGTGTGTGCTGTCCTCATCAAGGCAGTACGGTGTCACTGTTACCATGGCGTCCTTAGTCTCATTGGGGAGCGGATTGTCATCATCACGTGTTTGCGGTGAGTAGCAACCCAGGAGTTGAAGCATAATTACAAAATAGGATCCAAAGCTATCTGCAGCGTTCTTGATTTTTTCTTAGGATTGAATTTGGAGAGAATAGTGCTGTGGTGGTGAGAACCAGGGTTCGGAATTTCAGGGTTCCAGGTTCGAAACCTGATGCCACCAAAGATCAACACGAAAATTAGTTCGACATATTCGTCTGGTATTATCTACATATAAATTTATGTCAGTGTAATATTTACCTGGGGTTAATAACTAGCCTTTTGAACACAACGCAATTACGATTACTTTCCTGGCTCTTCTATTATACGATCAAAAATTGAATTTAGATTAATCAAAGATACCTACACGACCCTCTCAATTCTCTTTGCTTTCTCTGAAACACCAATGTATGGAAAATTAGTGAGATAAAATGAAGCTAATGTTACAATGAAAATTGTTTTATTTCTTAATAAAATACATTACAATGCCAATTCTTTTGTTTTGAATTCTTCAATCGTACGTTATTTCGGCATATAGGATTAATATAATTTAAAATTTCTCGGGAACTATTGATCATAGCGAGATAAATTTGATATCATATGATAGCAAATTTTATTTCACTATTTTAGAGCTATTAAATTTGAAATTGGAACGGCAATTTCTTTTTTAAATTTAAGATTACTGAAATTTATGTGCTCTAACAATGAAATAATGTTGTTTAACGGCTCGCAGTACTATGGCCGCGAATTTTATTGTCACTGACGTCAGAGCGTTACCGGATCAGTGAGAGAGATATCTGGGCTATTATATTAGTAATACATTATACATAAAACAAATTGCTTAAAACACGATATAAATATATAAAACGATGAACGATACAAGAATCTCCAGGTACCAGCTGAAAGGTTAAAGCATTTTGTGCAAAGGTGTTTTTTCAATCGCGATGAAGAGCATTGTCACGATAAAAAATGAGTATGGAAGAACGGGAACTACCGCAGGTATGCTATATTGCCTGCTTAGGGTAAACAATGTATATGAATTCATTATAGCGAGAAGGGCCAAATTAGGACCACTTCGGCCTTTTTTAATGTACATCGATGGAGAAGGAATTTTGATGAAAACAAGTAGTCGAATTTTTATGTAGAATAAACAGAAAAAAATCGAATAAATTTAAAAAAGAATCCCCTTAACTAAAAATTTAAACTAGAACAACAAGAAAAAAACGAACATTATTTAAATTATAAACAATACAATTTCTAGAATAACATTTAGAAAAAATTAGGAAAAATGAATACAATATTTGAGTAGCGCGCAATTGCAGCAGCAAAACAAAAAACAAAGAACAATAGAAATCAAGATCACACAAAGGAAGCCAAAAAAAGATAAATAAACTCAGAGTTAATCGAATATAACCAAAATCAAGTAAGAAATCCATTCTAGTCCACTTTTTCAAGGGCTAAGAACTAATTCGAAATGGATTCAAACTAATAATTGGGAAATTTTTCGGTAAGAAGCTTGCATTACGCCAAGCATAGCTTCTCATAGCCCGAAATTTTCCCAAACACTGGACCATGGAAATCTGAACATCAAAAAATATTTTCAAAAGAAGGGGAAAAGCACATCCAAACACCAATGTAATTGATTAAGAATATTAGTCATCTGGCTATATTAAAATAGCCTTCATAAATGAAAAAAACTTACCCTATGCCCAAAGTTGAGAAAAAAGAGAAAAGGTCTTCACGTAAACACAAACCCAAGTTAACTTTCTTTTAAAAGGAGGTATTATTAAATTATTATTAAAGAAACACTAGTTCCATGGCGCCATCTATATTCGAAGACACAAAATAGAAGAAGTAAGAACGGGAATTTTTTTAGGGAATCGAACCAATTTAGACATATAAAGAAAAATTGGAACGTCCATGTTTTTGTTAGTTGAGAAATGTAGCTTATATATCTTCAGAACACTGTAATCAACTTTTTAAGAAATACACTGTAAATAAGAAAATAAGTAGCGCACAAAATTTAGATTGGAACACCCATTTATATAAGCACAATTTTAAAAACATATTTTCTGAATCTGAAATTCATACAAGCAAACAGTTCTTGAACACAAGTATGACCTCTTAGCACTGATCACTTCCTCTTCTCCCTTCGATTCTTCACAAATAATACGTAATGCTATTATTTATACTTTTTGATCCAACACTTGATGGCTTAATGTCCATTTATTGTTTTTATCTTCTTTGACTTGTTCCACTTCCAATTTCTGAGGATTTATTAGTGGTGATAAACTACTTCCTGTATTTTATGATTATAATTCCATTGATTTAAATGATCCAATTCGGGTATCCGCTTGGGATCCAATCTAGGTAACCTTTAGTCAACAAAAAAAACCTATCTTATTTTAAAACTATTTTGATAAAATGGTTATTGCCAATTATAGCCAAACAAATTTCTTATCCGAGGTTATAATAATCAATTTTTTTACTTACTTTAAAACAGCGTAAGGGCTTTTAGTCTTGTGTTGAAATCATTAATAGATAATGCTTCAATCTAAAAACATGTTCTCTAATTGTAACAGTATAGCGATTTATCTTTAAAAAGATTTCATACATCCCAATTACATCGTTACAACATAATTTGCCTATTTCACGACATATTTACGGATCCTACTCTGGTTTGGGTTGAGGTCGCTGTTCATTGACTCTCAGCGTCACGTGACTTCGCTTGTTTCCGAATGATGTCATAGGAGGGCGCTTAGCTTGGATTTCAATTTTTGTCTTACCTATTATATCATGGAAAAACCAAAATTATCTTTTAATTACGATTATTTGGATATTTATATGGGAATGATGAATTCAAGATAAAGATAATTTTGGTTTCTCCATGATGCAATAGCTAAGGCAAAAATCGAAATCCAAACTAAGCGCGCTCCTATGACTATCCAGAAGCAAACGAAGTCACGTGACACTGAGAGCCAATGAAAAGCGACCTCAATCCAAAATATAGTAGGATCCGTAAATATACTATTTCACGACCCAAATCTCTACTAATAATAGAGAATAATGCGTGTTTACGTGTGTTGGTGCTCTACAGGGCAGACCGCTAGACTTAGAGCTACGAAATTTGGCACAAATTTACTTTGGAGTGTGGGGATGCGCACCTCGGAGCCTTTTTTGAAATTTTAATAAGAATTTTAATTAAAAATTAAGCGAAATTTTTTCTTAATAACTTCCGAAAATATTACAGCACAAAAAGTATTTTTACGCCATCTGAAAGCAAAAAATTACCTTTTCAATTATATCAATTAAGTTGCCGTGCAACCTTTCCTCTAATTTTCATACTTTTTAAAAATATTTTCTGGCATAATTTACAACAATACTTTTCATTGTTGCAACGCAATTCAAACCGTTCTCAATGTTTAAACAAATATTCAATTGCTTGTTCCTCTTTCATTGTTGAAAGATGAGGTAATATCCTAACATATTCTGCTTTCATATTTTATTTCATTAAAATTTTTGTGGAATCTGTAAACCAAGCTCTCTGAGATATTATGTAGAAATACATCCAGTAAGTTGAATGGTTACGATTGCTACATTTTCATTTTTTGGCATGTTTTAATCCAGCTAACATACCGTTGGCCATAAAATGTGCTGCGTGATACTAATGTTGAAATTAAATTCAAATTTTGGAGGAGGAAAGTAAAAATAGCGACGAGAGCCTGCAATTAGATGACATACGACATTGTAAATTATTTAGCTCCATTAGGGACGTTATGTAGACGATGAACAGAAAAGTGCAAGCCACTGAAAAAACATGGATTAAATGTCTATCACAATCTGAAGTTTAATTTAACCTTGTTAAGGGAACCATGAATACAAAATGAT
>BGPR01054560.1:0-10181 GCA_013235015.1 Araneus ventricosus
GGTTAACACCATTTCATTTACCAAAATCTGAATTACTTTTTGAAAAGCAACAATACCCTCTGCTCAGCAGTAGGTAAAATCTTCAGTTTATGGTGAATGCTTTTTTGCTTTGTTAGATTAGCATGCAGCTATGTTTGGAACAATGGTGAGAATTGCCTATTTTTTCTCAGTTTGATAAAAGCAGGTAAAGTGAAGTACAGGTATGTACTTAACAATTTTCATTAGCTTGATTTTAAATTTTTCTGAAGTTTGGGTAATGCATTGTGATGAATGTTCATTGGGGGAAAAATTAAATTTTAATTTATTAGCAAAACTTGGCCTAACAAGGCCTGCAAAAGTATTTCGTCATACTGTATTAAAATTGCAGCAAAAAGCTGCATTTGCAGAACCCTGTTTAGGAATTTTTAATAAATGTTGGCATATAAGGGCCTGTTTAGAGCAAAGAAAAACTTATGTCATAACTTAAGGATTTCCTCCTCTAATTTTGACTAACACAGGTGAGTCTTTTCATATTTTAATTGAGCCAAACTGATTATCAGATGACAGTTGATGTAAAACTAGTTTTTACTTTTAAATTTCACATATAAGGTAAGTAGAGATATACCCTTCATATACAACTCGATATTTGTAACAAAGCTTAATAAACTTGCTTTGTTCTTAAGCTTAAAAGTTCTTAAATTGTCACACTGTTATTACTTTTTATATTTAAAAAAAAATTTATTTCTAGTGTTTGGCCAGCAGCCTCCAGCTTTAAGTCATGCACCAGCACCTATACATCCAGCAGCTCTTGTTCAAGCAATGGCTCAAAATTCAGCTAGCCCTAACACTTTACAAGTACAGGTAAATCTATACTTCTAAAAGGCAATGTTTGTGTATATGTCTGCGATGTCCAGACAAATCTATCACACTTACAGCCATGAAATTTGGCACGCAGGTAGTCATAATGGTGACTGAATGCACCTCAAAGCGGGAATTTTAAAATTTAATCTAGAAATTTTTTTATTTAATGTTTTGTGTTTTGGGTGAATTTTCACACTAATTTCTCAATAGCATGATTTTAGACAATTGTACGAAAAAATTAGATACACCATCGGAAAGAGCAATTGGTTTCTGTTCTAATGAAGTTTGTTTCGTATGTCTAACATAATTTACTAAATTTTGAGAAATTTTTGAAAAATATTCACTTTTATGGTGATTTTCAGTTCAGATTTCTTAAAGTTCTCGCATCCGAAGTTCTATTAACGCTATCATTTTCAATTTTTTTCAGCTTATGACTGGAACTTTTCTGTCGGATTTAAATTTAGAACGGTTATGATATCTTTTTCCATTTTTTTTTTTTAAATCTATTTTTTCCTGGTCTGTTCAGATTTTTCTGTAGCGAGCATTATCCCGCGGAAGTTTCTCCGGAGCCTTTCTAACATGCATAGTTGCAATTTCATTGGCTGACACTGCAGAGCGCAGGATACATCATACCCTTCAACTGAATGACTTCGATTATTTTTTTTGGCAGTGTTTTAATGTTTTTTATTTGTTTTGCATATTTTGCTTGCTGTATAATCATTTTCACATTGCAATTTTTTTAATATTGTTTCGGATTAACGTTCGCTGTACTGTTTTTCTACGGTTAAAATGTCATTAATCGAGAAGAAAAATAAGCAGGAAAATCAATATGTATCTTTTGTTTTTGATTTTCAAAACTTTTTCATGTCATTGTGGATGTTTTTTTTTTCTTTTTTCATTTTGTTGAAGTCCTGATTCCACTGGCAACACCTTGTGCGTACTGCTAGTGTTTTATATAATGAATGAAGATTTATTACATCTAACTTAGGCCAACAGCTGTTGGGTTTTAAAAGTTTGATCTATTGTATAAATCTGTTTTGTGAATTGAAATGAATCAATAAAAGGAATAGTGTTGGAGTGAATGTAAAATTATGCTATGCAAGTTCCTTTTAGCACTTACTAATGTTTCCTTCAGTTTTTTTTTTGTATTGCGTCCATTTTAAGTAATCTTTTAAAATTTCAGAACCCGGTTGTTCTACAGCGTGTTCCATCACCTCAAGAGCTGGCTGTACATACACAATCCATTTTGCAGAATGCACTCATAAAACGGAAATTAGAAGAACAGAAAGAAAATTTCCGAAAAAGGCAGGAAGCCCAGAGGTTTGATCTCTTCTATAGCTAACTTTTCTTAAATAAGGTTAAATTCATTGTTAGCCCTTTGACTGACAAATTTAACCTCTTGATTAGATGTTTGGTACAGCATGGCTAAATTATGGCCCTTTTACCGTAACCCCAAACAAACCAAACCTAATTAGATATGTTCTGTTTGAGGCATTTGCACTTTCATTCTACATAAAAACTTGAACACCTGAAGTAGTTAACTATGCTCAAATGATTTTTGTCTTTTAAATTGTTTATTATATAAATTAAGACACATTGTTGTATGTGAAGAGGTTAAAATTGGTTATTTCATTTATATTTTTGTTTGAAGAATTATTTTGTAGATAAAATCAAAGTGATTCTTAATAGTTCAATGTGTTTTGAATTGACAAAGTGATTTTTTTTTGTGTGTGTAAAAATCCAGTAACTTAAATGATTGCTACATACTGAAATTAACATTCTGTTAAATGTTGCATTTTTATCCACACATCTAAACTTGATTTACTATTTTCTGTCATCTAAACTGTTGTTCTGTCTACTCCGTACAAGAAGTTTAAATGAGGCAATTGATGAAGTTATCAATGACCATCGTTTATCAGTTTACCTTTTACCTAAGCATTCTAAAAATTATTTTACATTTTTAACCTTTTCAAACTTGTGTAACTAATCATTTTAGTTTTAAATGAGATTTAACATATTGAGTGAAATTATTTTGAAGATGGAAAAGGAATCTTCTACATTTCATCAAAATGACATAAGGGGCCGTTCAAATATTACGTAAGCATGTTTTTGGTAATTTTTGATCCCCCCTCCCCCCTTGTCAGCAAAAATAAGCAAATCGCAAACCCCCCTCTTATAATTACGTAAGCAAACTGCAACCCCACCCCGTTCTTTTTTTTTACAAAACGTATTACAGTAATAATCTAGTTTTAAAATTTTAGAACTTAATTCAAATAAAAAAAAAAACTAACTCGGCTGCAAATGAAAAAAAATATATATATGTTTTTAATTTTCTTTCAATTTTGTTAAGGAAAATTTCTTAGTTTATCACAATTTTAAAAGAACATGGCTATATTTTAAATTTAATGTTGTACATGCCCATTTTCTATTCAGATGCTGACAAGGCTGCTCAAGCCATTTTTCCTATCTGTTATTATATTGCTTCCCCCTTTCTGTTACTACTTCATCGCTTTCTTCTCGGAAGGAATCTTGATAAACTTGTTCTTTGTTAATTTTTCATAATTGCCCCTATACTTTTTAAGCATGTGACAAAAGGACTAAACTTTTAGTGATCACTTTTATATCAAAAACGTAAGTCGTTATATAAAAGAAAATTAAAACATTCTTTTCCAATAAAGCTCAAAACACTTTTATAACTGTTAATTGAACTATTGTAACTACATAAATATGAAAGGTAACAATCATTACAATATGTAAATTTTTTAAAATCTAAAACATAAGAAGTGAAAAAAATTAAATCTTGGATTTCTGAATGATTCATTTTTAAAGTATTTTCATAATCTATTATTGTTATTTGTAATTTAATATTTTATTCAAAACGCAAAGTCGTATTCGAACCACTTAATTTCCTACATTTACTTTTGAAAATTGAAGAATACTTTCACTTTAAGATTGCATTAGTAAAGATCATTTATCTATTAAATTATAGAAAGATGTTAATATTAACACTTTATTACATATTACAATGTCAGTATACTCTACATGTTTTAATAAATGTAGCGAATATTAACAAGAATAAGTAAAGTTATTTCATACTAAGTTAATTATAAATTTAAAGTTATGATAAAATATGCTTGAAATTTTAAGAATAAATTGATTATAATTACCTTTATAAAATAATAAAAAAAAAATTTATTTCATTTTGGTTGCCTTTCGCAGTTCTTCCTCAGCTCTTTTTAACACTAACTCCTCCTTTTTAGAAGAATTTTTATACTGCCGCCACACATCATTAGTTTTACATTGGATATCCTTTAAATGTTTATCTTTTGAAGACTTTTTGAAACTTTCAAAAAAAATTTTTAAACAATATTTCTCGAAATGAAGACATATTTCCGATTTGATTTGTTTTATGTAATGTTCGGTTTTAAAAACTCCAGAGACACCTGACAATAGAGCTGTCGGCCACTATGGTTACGAGGTTCAACCATTTCAGAGAGGGGTGTGAGGTGATTAGTTTGGTTTCGGAACAAATTGGCAGAAGAATAATTCGTGAAAACAGACTAAAAATTGTGCATAATGTTGCCAAAGGGAAAAAACATCATTAAGATCAGAAAAGATCGAAGAAAACCAATATTATTAATAAGCAACATCGAAGAAAAACAACGTATAATAGAAAGAAAAAATTAGTATAAAAACAATTTAAAACATTTTTCATTTTCGTTTTCCAAATAATGAAAAAAAGATCATCAAAACAATTATCCACTTAACTCTCATCGGATATTAACGCTATGAAATTGAATAGTGAAAAAAACATCCCAGAGAAGAAAAGAAAAAATGAACTATTATCGTTAAAAAAAACTATGAGAACCCAAGGGGGGGAAGAAAAACGTCAAGTGATTAGCAGACTTAATATCTACGAAGGATTTGCGGTTTGAGAATATTTGTTATTTTATTTCCGCTTTCAATGAGATTTTTTTTAGTACATACCAAGATGTATTGTTTAGCAACGGATTCGGAAACTCTCCGAGAATTTGCGCATGCGCTGGACGGAGTTATTTTCATCAAAATAGGGGGAAAGTGAAGAATGGAAGGGTGATGTTTACATTTTACTGAGTGTGATCTCACAAAGAACTCCGGGAATGCGCTCATACGACTCATTGCCTGGCATCCCTTTCCGGTGTAAAATCGTCCAAAAGTGGTAGTCTTGGAATCCTTTGCTGAACAGTAACTTCAAACCCGACTAAGAGTATATATTTTTTATACACGAAATATTCAATGAGCTTCAAGTTTGTTATAACATGTTTATTTGTGCTTGCTTGGAAAATCGTATTGTCACAATATAACATATTGGTCCCTTTCATTCGAATCGCATCATTGGAAATAGTAGAAAGTTCTCAGAAATAAGCCTCATGCATCAAACATTATTATGAGATGTCACCTCCAGCTATTATAAAGAAACTATTATCCATTGTGTTCAATGAACATTCATCGTTTGTTTTTCTTGTGTGGTTAAAATGCTTGACCTCAGAACATCATTGAAAAATTTTCAATTTTCTTTTGCCAAATTTAATTTTCTTTTACAAATTTAATTATTTTTGCAAGTTACAAGAGATTCTTGGAAATAAAATGAATTTAATATCTTGCGTAAGCATCACTCATACCCCCTCTCCCCCCTTGTCAGCAAAAATAAGCAAATCGCACCCCCCCCTTGGGTGCTTACGTAATATTTGAACGGCCCCTAAGTTCTCCATCAGAAATTATTTCTATAAAGTGTTCAACATTTATTAAACATTTTATTTAACATCTTGAACATTTGAGGTAAAAATCATCCAGGGATTGCTTTTTACTTTCTCGTGGCCGTGGTACATTTGAGGTAAAAATCATCCAGGGATTGCTTTTTACTTTCTCGTGCACAAAGAGAAAGTATTGTAATCGTCAAAAAATTCAAACTCAAGATTTTGATGAATCTCCACGTTTTAGACCTCCCCAAGTTCGAAAAACAAAATTTTGGAATTATGTGTGTCTGTGAACACGATAACTCAAACTATTAAGAGCTGGAGGACGAAATTTGGTATGTGATCTTTACACATAATTTGTTGGTTTCTATCAAATTTTTGACAAAATCCATGGGAAGTCTATCTGTTTGTGTTCATGTGAACACAACTCAAAAACTTAAATAGCTAGATAGATAAAATTTGGTATACAGTTTTATCATCAGGATTGTAGGTCTGTATCAAATTTTGAACCAAATCCATCAAAGGGTTGATTGTCTGTATAATTGCATACTTGTGAACACGATAACTCCTAAATGCAATGACTTAGATAAATGAAATTTCATATGTGGTCTTATTTCAATTACAGATGTGTCCAATTTTGGTTTCAATCAGTTGAAAAAAAGGCATTCAAACTACATATTCGTTTTTTCCCCCCACCATTCTCCAAATAAAAAAAGGGAGCGAACAGTGGCACATTTTCCCCACCTGTGTTAGGGAATTGGAGTATGTTACTACCACTTGGCACCTTTTTTTTCCTACCCATGTTGGGGCATATGCGAGAAAGTTTTGGGGAGACCGCTGGTTATATTTTGCCTTTCATGTATCAAAAGCAGATGTATATTCAATTTTTCTTTTTGCAAAGAAAGCTAAAGTCTTTTATATCTTTGGACAAAACATTTAAACAAATGTTGTGATTTGCCTGCTAATTTTGTTCCTTGTATTGATGTATTTGTGAAGATGATGAGGCCAGTTTATTTTTCTTTATAAAAAAAAAAAAAAAAACTTTAGAATGAAGCATGTTAAGCAACAGCATTTCCACTCGCTTGAAGCAAAGCTAAAAAGGTGTTTTTTTAACATGCCTATGCTTGCCCGTTCAGAAAGAATGACAGGAAAATATTTCTTTCCACTTCAAAGGATATTTTCATAAACATACTGTAGCCTGAGCTTGAATGTGAATTTATTGTCTCTTGATTGTTTCATGCGGTAATATATAATCATATAAAAAATTATACTTGTATTTAATGTTTGGGATGAAGTATAAAGATCATTTGTTTGATATTAGATATAAATTCTTAATGAAATATTTGGGCATGTTTTGGTGCTTTGTATTAAATATAGTAGTTTCTGGATTTAATAACTCATTTCCTATTAAATTTCAATATTTTGAAACGTGAATGGAAATGCATTTATTGTAGCTTGTAATGGAAATTCAGAGAATAAAAATGTTTCAATACATCAACATTTGAGGAAATCTGCCATGATTTATCATAGTTATATGGTAGTGAATTACTGAATAATAGATGGCGATTCCCTTTTGCTTTTAGATACTGATTCATTTTGCACTGTTGTCAACATTTAATTTTTGTAACTATTTCTGTATACAGTTTCTCTTTCTTTCTTCTCTTCCTTCTTTCTTTCTAAGGCATGTAAGTATATTCAATTATTTTTTCCTCCCTTCAGGTCTACATCTCCTGCTGCTTCAATACCTACTGCTGCAAAGAATGGAGTATCTCCATCCCCTCTTAAGGTTAGTTTATATGTGTGAACAAATAGTAGTCATCTGTTCCACTTGATGATATAAAAGCATTTCCCGAATTCTCTTCCCAAATTTCTTTAACTCCCATTTTAAATTGTCTAATTTTGCTTTAATCCTTTGTTGAACTGAAATCGTCTGAATGCTTACAGAACTGCAGTCACTAAAAGAAAGTAACTAATTACAATATTTGAAATCTATTAAAGTCCATTTCCAGTTTGAGAGTTTTCAGTAAATTTCGTGTTTGTTATATTCTCTTTCATCTGGTAAATATTCTTATTTAGAAATGTGGTACCAGAAATACATTCAAGTTTATCACATTAAACTTCCTGTGATCTTTTTGATATTGTTGAAAAACTGCAAACTAAAAAGAATGTTTTAAAATAGGCCTGAGGAAAGAAAATGTATTGAAGTGCATAATACATTCCATTTGAAAACATAACGATGTGATGTCGTGGCCCAGTGTTACCATGGGTCTTTCAGAGATCAACGGACTTAAAGAAGTCACAGAATTTCAGTATATCAAAATTTAATAAAATTCTTGAATAAATGACTATTTTATAGGTCAATTTACCGAGATCTAAGAGTTAAAGAAAATTTTATTAAAGTGGTGAAATAGGGGGGGAAAAAAAAAAAAAAAGCATTTTTGAAGATGATTGTTTTTTAAAAAAACTTGGATATTTTTTCAGAAAAACTTATTCATAATTGAAAGAACTTGAGCTTTACTATCTAAGTCCTCAAATCTTATTTTAATTATTTCAATTTTAGAGATTGTAGAAGTGTGCAATCTTTAAAATGTTCAATGTAAATGGTATAAATTTTAATACAAAACATTTCAAATGACATATTAAGTATTGTACTTCAATGCATAAATTGGAAAGTTTGAAACTCATAAAATTTTGTTCTTTTCCTGCAAGAGTACTTCTATAAGTTTTTGCCTGCAAAATTTACAATAGAAGCACTTGTAGTTTAATAGAGCAGGAAAAACATATTGCTAAAGAATAGTTGTAAATTAAAGCTGTTATAGATATTTGTTTGAAAAGAAATCTGTTCATTTTTTTAGGGGCTTAGCCCTACAATTGCATTTACTCCTACTTCAGTCATGAGGAAAATACAATCTGAGAAAACTGAGAATAAAGAACAAAAAATAAATCAACAGCAAAATGGAACTAAATTTCCAGGTATGTTAAATTTGTGAAGTTATTCTGTTCATCATTTGTTTCTATGTCAAATAATTTGTTTGGTTTTACAGTATTGAATATATTATATTTTTTATATTTGACTTGTGTAATGTATATGATTGTGAATTATCTCTGTGGTCAGTGCAATATAATTTTGCATTCATTAAAATTCTAGTTAAGGAATTAATGATGCTTATTTATTTAAGACCATGACAGAAGTTTGAAAATATGCTCTTAATAAAAATATGATTGTAAATATCTAAAACCAGTTCATTATAACTTTTTGGTTTGTTTCTTTTCATATTACCTGTAACACTTCAAATAACTATAAAAATGCTTTTCTTATACTGTTCACTTATTTGATAAACCTATGTATAAGATTTTTGATGCCAGAGGCCATCATTTACCCCTAAATCTGTGCAGTTTTTGCAGCAACTGTAATGTAGTGGAATGACTTTTATGCACCTTGCTTTTGGAGGTTTTAATAACGAACATTTCCCCCTCGAAAAACTTGTAAATGCACGAGTTAAAATGCTTTAAATTTTTACCTAGAGTTAATTGAATTTGGAAAAAATAAGCTGTTCTTATGGTTTTTTCTCCAAAAGCACCTGCAAGATAATCTTACTCGGCAAAAGAACATTTACCATAAACTAATGATATTGCCTGTTACTGAGCAGATGCAATTGTTTACTCTAATTTTTAAATAATAAAAGAACCCAGACAATGAAAATGATGTGGTCTAAAAAGACGCTCTTTATCAGTATTATGATCGTTTTTTGAGAAATGATATTAAATATAAAGAGCATTTTGGATTGCTGAAAATCTTGGATTTGTTGATCAAATACAAAGGTATTGAGCATGTTTAATGTGCAAATTTTGTAATGCACAGTTCATAAGTGACTGCTATCAGCATTATTATGCCTGTCTTTCTGAAATTATGCTTCATGCACCTTTTTATGCAGAGTAGGGTTTTTATAGGCAAATAAAAATGTACCTACTGCTTTTTTTACACTAAATTTCAGAGTACACATCTTCATGCCATAAGCAAAATAGACTATTTTGAAGGACAGTTTGTACTCATTTTAGTCTGCTGTATATCTGTACTTAAAACAGCAACTGGTAGAAAAATTTTTAAAATCCATTGTTGGCTTTTGTTTATGTGAAAAATTCGTTAATTTTATTATTAAATGAAAAAGTAATAAGAATAATGAGAGGTTTTTAAAATTATTTAAACAAAATACAATTAGTAGGAATTTAAGTGGATGAATAATCTTTTAAAAGAAAATGAATGAATCCAGAACTCTGAAGCTTCAATAGATGTCATGATTGTGTACGTAAAAGTTTAGTAGTGAAACTTACGTTCATTTTTTTTTTCCAAAACAAAAACCTGCGATGTGTGATAATACAGCTAGTAACTTTCATTTTTTATTCATTTTTAAAAGTATTTTGTTTGAATGATATGTAATTTTGCATTTAATAGGCTCTAATGATATAAGGGCATCTGATGCATCTCAGAATTTCCAGAAATTGAGCTCAAGTGGTCTGTCAAATGTCGGAATCTCAACAGGCACTGACCCCAGTTTTGGTTCAATCAATTTAACAAGCTCACAAAATACTAGTGGTTTGAATCAA
>BGPR01054561.1:0-10181 GCA_013235015.1 Araneus ventricosus
ACGCTTTTCCCATGTTATCTTGTGAACACGATAACTGGAGTAATTTTGATGTAAATTTAACCAGCATGGGATATGTTGTAGGGATAGTGAAAATCTCGGAAGAGTTCGTAGATGGGCTATCCAGCTCAAAGGGGGTGGGAATGGTGGGGGTGGAAATATTCCCCATAATTATCCCCATAATTCCTTTACAATTGAAAATAGAAAGAAAATTCAAATTAGGCGAATTATTGCCTTATCATAACGAACAATTTTTGTATTTAAACTTTTTCGATAGCTACAATTGCTTAGACGTTATGAGCTGAAAAGTGATTTTCCCATCCTTCCCCTCCTCTCCCCCAACTTAAAGTACGTTTTAACCTATGCATGTTACCCCTCGTTGGACAGCTCTCGTCATTTGCAGTCTCTTCCACCCATTTTCATTCTTGTAGCTCTAATCCTTATGAGAATAGAGGACGAAATGTTCTTTTCCTTATTATTAGTAGAGACGTATATATATAACGCTTTTGCCCATGTTATCTTGTGAACACGATAACTAGAGTAATTTTGATTAGATTTTAACCAGCGAGGGATATGTTGTAAGTTCGGTGAAAATATCGAACGAGTTTGTAGATGGGCTAATCAGGTAAAGGGGGTGGAAATGGTGGGGGACTGAAAATTTCATTTTCCCATAATTCCTTTACGATTGAAGATAGAAAGAAAACTCAAAATAGGCGAATTATTGCCTCTTTATAATAAACAACTTTTGTACTGAATCTTTTTGATAGCTATAATTTTTTAGAAGTTATGAGCTAAAATGCCACTTTCAATCCCCTCCCCCATTTTATCATTTCCCCATAGCTCTGTTACGACTAAAGACAGGAAAAAAATTCAATTAGGCGAAATATCACCTTATAAGAAGGAACAACTTTTATATTAAATGTTTTTGTCAGCTAAAATTGCTTAGAAGTTATGAGCTGAAAAGCGATATTCAATTCCCGAGCCCCTTCAATTTATCATTTCCCCATTACTCTGTTACGATTGAAGATAGAAAGAAACTTTCAATTAGGGGAATTATCACATAATCATAACGAACAACTTTTATACAAAAGTTTTTTGACAGCTACAATTGCTTAGAAGTTATGAGCTGAAAAGCGATGTTCAATTCCCCCCAATTTATCTTTTCCCCTTAGCTCCGTTACGATTGAAGATAGAAAGAAAATTTCAATTAGGGGAATTATCACATTATCATAACAAACTACTTTTATATTGAAAGTTTTTTGACAGCAAGAATTACTTAGAAGTTATGTGCTCCCATCAGCCGCATTCACTTCCATTTTTTGTAAGGTAAACAAGCTGATATACCTGGCATTGCTCCGGATTAAAATGCTTTCATGCCTAATATTTTTAATGTAAAAACTACAATTGTATAAAAATTATAATACACAAATTCCTTTTCGGATCTGAAACGTTTCTAATTAAAATGATAATATCAATTGAAACAAACGATTTTTAAAAACAGCTGTTTTCTCCATAAATTATTATTTGTTATATAGGTACTTCAAATTTCGTTAACAATTACTAAAGTAAAAGAAAGAAAGTTTCAATGAATATTTTATTATATTATTCATAAATCTAAAGAATGAAAATAAATCAATCATTATTAGGTCAAGATATAAATGGCTAAAAATATACTTATAAAATCTTCTTTTAGCTTTAGTCCAGAATTCTGTGAATGTATTCTGGCAACTATTTATATTCGTATTATTCTTGTTCTTCAGCAATAAAGAATATTGTTACGAATTCAGTATAAAATTAATTTTGAAAAAATATAAAACTGAGAGAAACAAATTGTATGGAAATGAAATTTTTGTCACTGAAATGTAAATATTTCATTTAAAATATAATAAGGTGTAAAAACAGTTTCGTGAGATAGTGATTTCCAAGGATATAGCGGAAAAAAGCCTTGTTTAATTTTTAATTAACAGGCTTTGGATTAAGTAATTGTAAGTAACTTTTGGGCTTTGAAAAGTTAGAGTGAACTTTCTCTTGTCTTAAATAAAATGTGTGCAAAGTCTGGTTGAAATCTGTCCAGTGGTTTAGGAGATGTGGAGCATACATACAAACACAATAACTTTTATTTAAATTAAGATAATTATTACATCATTACAAGATTAAGATTGCTGGCATATACTATGAGCCATAAAAAAAGGTTTTAGTGAAGATATCATCACAATTAACTAAATATTTAATTTTATTTAAGTAAAAAGTTAATTTTAATTAAACAAACAATTAATTTTAATAGTTAATTTCTTAATTATTTAATTTGACAGATTAATTTAATTTCATATTTAACTAAACATGGCTGCACCAAGATTTGTTTAATAAATTTAATAAAAAATAGCCAAAAAAGATAGATATATAAGAGTTCCCTTTATCCTTTTTCATATTGAAAAATATCTCATTAACTTTAAAATTGTTTTTGGGTTTTCTGCCTGAGTGTTTGTTTTTAACTGTCGATGGAGATTTAAATTTCCTGTTCAAAATGACTGCATTGATATCCTATGCTTTAAACACTCGTGTTAAATTTGGAACTCACAATGTTTAATCATTTTTATTCTCTTATGTGTTAAGAATTTAGTGACTATTATCTCTGTAACCAGGGAGTTCTCTTAATGAGCCCATTCTAGTAATGTTTAAATGTTTCATGTCATGTGATTTTACCATATGGCAAAGTAATGTTCGCACAATTATATGGTAACCTAGATTAAATAAACTAATCTAGAATCGTTCTTCTTCCGTGTCAAGTGTTAATTTCTTGTTACTATTTCAGATAAGCTGTCTTAATGTTATCTAGGGGATATTTGCGCTGCTGGGATATTTATTTCTTTATGATCCCTACATGTTGAATGATTATGTGTTGGGATATAAAAAAAATTGACCAATTTACTGATCAATAAATCTAGCATAACCTTTTGGAATAAAAAAATGGAATGATAAAACCTTAATATAATAAAAATTAAATGTCATGAAAAGAATGTCGCTGTTAGAATCACAGCGTAAATGTTGCAATGTGTAGAAACAATAAAGTCAGTGGCTATGTCTGTATTGATCAATATGTAATATTTCATTACTTCTGTAACATTAGCGTAAAGGAATCTACCTTTGCCTTCAAGCTTGCCGAAAAAGGATTTTTTTTCTTAAGCAAGTAGCCTTGCAAACATTTTCGGCCCTGTAAAAAAACGTGTTATCAAAACTGAAAATGTGGATTTATTTTAAATTAGGAAGTGGCAGCTATTCATACGGACGTTAATCAAAGTTTGTTTAACTATCTAAACCGAATTTTCTCAAATTTTATTTGTTTATTGATAATTATCGTAGTTTTCTCAATTTTGAGGAAATTGGCGAATTGGACAACCTAAAGATGGATGGAGACAATAAAAAAACAATTTGAGCTTTATTAAATTTGAAAATTTGTTCAAAATTCCAAAAATATTACTTTTCCTTTTTTTACCCTTCCAAAGAATGTTCCTTTTCTGTAGATAAGTTTAAAATCGTGAATCTTAAAAACTCATTTCGAAAACAAATGGATTCATGTTCTTGATAAAAGTAACACTTAATTAGATAGCAATTTTAAATGCATTTATTACAAAAAAATTCTTATCTCCTTTACTCAATGTACTGTGTATTATTCAGAATTTTTTGTTTGTTATATTACTTATTTATTTTTAAAATATTTCCAAGCAATAAATATTTTACATAAGAAATGTTATTTTTTTCTCTTTGATAAGTATCGTATCATTTTTATACCCAAAAAATAACGACTTAACTTCATACAAAAATATCTTACCTTACAGTGAATATTTGGTTAAATTTATATGGTTTGTTTATTTTTCCTGAAATAATTATGGATGTGATGGTTTGAAATAATACCAATCACCCTATTTGAAGTAACACATCTATTTATTAGCACTATGTTGACAGAAAAGAGATGACGATGCTGAATATTTCACAGATGATGATGAACTGCATTTTAACATTGAAAATAGGTAGGTATCGGAGAATTCCCAATGCTATAACGTCGCACCACGGTAATCCTTAGGCTTGACCTACTCGTGCGTACAGTTGCTGGACATTGAGATCTGGAATTTCCCCTTCACGGGAGCTAAAGGCAGTTGAATTCTCCTACGCGAGAGCTTGCCTTTCCCATCCGATCTCACATCTCGTCTGACTTTGTCCTCAGTGACGTCGAGTGTCTCAGTGGTCGTCGCTGCGTCATCTGGTGGCAGGTACAAATCCCTCATAATTTATGGAATTCTCTGCAAAAACACTTCTTATACACAATTCCTACCCAACAGAAATTCAACTGGAGAGAGTAATAGATTGAAATAAGTAAACATTGACAATTTTATGTTTAAAATATCTGAAATTTTAAGTCAAGGTTACTAACTGAAGTCATTTCTAACAAATTTCAACTTTTTTTCACAAAAGTCAGTGAAAATTTCTATCATATGAATGATAAGGATTTTTTTGAAAAATTTATTGTTAATGCATTTATAGCAAACAGCTGAATTCCTTTCCTATGTGTAGCATGATAATATGCTTAATTATTAGTGATAATGATGCAAAAATTCCAAAGTCATGGGTAAAACATCAATTAAAATTTTTTGGAAATGGAAAAGTTCAACGAAGATGGGATACATAAAGAAAACGAGGTTCCATTTTGGGATGATACCTGTGGTGAATAATAGAAGATGTTATGGTGACTTTTTCATCAGCGAAATATTAACTGCGCATGGATGTTTTCCAATCTACCAATGTATATTTTTTGGGTACTATTGTTTGGTCCAGGGAACAGGTATCCACCTGGTTTATGAATGCCGAAATTTTGATTCCATTATGAAGGAGTACCTTCCTCAAGACTTTCTTTCATTTGACTTGCTGGACTTAACAGTTCATCTAAAGGCAAAAATCGTACATAAAAAAAATGTTGCTGTTGTTCTATATAAGTCACTTCATGTGCCTTAAGTGATTTTTCTTTGAATGTTATGTGGGCAGTTTATAGATCGATGATCAGTTATTCTCTCCAGTTGCTTAGGCAGGGCGGAGTATCCTCCTAAATACTGAATGATAATATTCTTATACAAGATATAAAGTAAAAGTTTTCAATGCAACTTTAATTTCCATTTTTTAAACTAAAGTGACTTTGCACTCCAATTTATGTGGCTTTTGTTTATTCGAGTACTACATTGAAAGATGCCAATATAAACACTAGAAATTAAAAACCGTAAAACTCCGTCTACATTGTTTACGTTCATTTACAGCGCAAACCCTCATACAGTAGATTCTTTTATTTACCAACGCTGACTGAACCTACGCAGAAAGTGTAAAAGAGAAAATTTTATCAAAAAGAAAAAAAAATAAATACGTTATTTTTGTTTTTGTTTACTTTTAAAAACCGCTTAGTAATAAAGACCTAAAATTAAGGGGCGCAAAGCTGTGTTAGTGATTATCTCACTACACATTACTCTAGAAAATCGGCGGTCACAACTCACAATCTTACATCTTTCAAAATTTTTTTCGTGCCTCACCGTATCTCGAGTAAATTCAGTCCAGTGATAAATGTATATGCGTGCAAAGCAAACGATAGCACAGAGTTTCATTCGTGATTGACTCGCAACTTATTACTCTATAGAATCAGCGGTTACAAATTATTGTCTTATACCCTAAAATTGTTTTTCTACTTTTCTGTGTCTGAAGTAAGTTCAATCCAATGGCTAATATTATGTGTGCAAAGAAAATAGTGTCCAACCAATTTACGTGGATTTTGTTTAATGAAGTATTGCACTGAATGATGCTAATATTAAAACATTAGAAGTTCAAAACAGTAAACTCGGCTTAAATTATTTGCATTTATTTACAGCGAAAGTTAAAACGATGACTTAATGATGAATAATGTAAGAGTAAGGTTGAGAATTTTCTTACTCCAGTGTTAGATTGCAAAAATTGCATCTATATCATTTTTCGGTTTTGTCAGTATTTTTAATTATTTAATTCTTCGCCACCAAAGTTTATTTCATCTCTTGTGGCATCTTTGACAACTTTTGAAATTCAAACGATAATTTTTAGCCGTTTCATTAAATATCTAAATTTTTCTTAATTATTTACTTTGTATTCGACTTAATTATTATTTGTCTTAACTTTTGATGTTGTTTCCATTAATGTTTCAACTTCATTAATTTATAAATCTAAATTTTTCGACGGGTCTATTTCCTCGCCATCTTGTTTCACGTAGGAATTTGGCATTATCAGGTTTTGGCGTCTCTGGTTGGAGGTTTTTTCTGTTATGTAAAAAAAGTATTCCTTTGTGCTTGACTGAACAAGAAAGAGGTGTGTTTTTCCATCTGTGGGCTTCTGGAGGCCGTTGGGCCTTCAGGGTGCTTGCCCCTGATTTTATACTGATGGTCCCCGTAAAATGGTAAAGAAATGAATCTGCCAGAATTTATCATGTTTTTCTAAAAAAATGTGCAGGTGGTTGAAGTTTGATTAATGACAACCGGATCGTGCTCGTGCTGTGTTTTTCTTTGCTCTTTTCAAGTTTGGAATGGAAGCCGTTGGGACAGTTTTGCGTTCTGCTTATAATCTATTTAATCAACGGGCTGAGATTTTGACGACTTACAACAATCAGTAGATTGAGTGAACCTATTTTCATGCTTTTAGTCATACAGTTTCAGTAATTAGATAAATGACTCAACCTACCATACCCTGCAATAATGGATTGCAGCACTGAACAGCCTGCCATTCGATAGCTTCCATTATGTGATGATTGTGTAAGTGATGAAAGAGTTGCTCAAGCATTGTGGGGATACAATTTTCAGTGCCTTATTACATTGCCTGCAATGTGTGTAGCTTCATGTTGAGAGGTAACAATTCCTCTTGAAGTTCGTACGAAAATTTGCTTATGCATTACCACTATGAGTGCTGCTTCCAAAAGATTCAAGAAACTTGTGTTGCGATGCTGAACAGTACGTGTTAATCATCAATCAATTTCAGTACTTATCATTCTCATAGTGGCCACTGTGAATATAGTAAATGTTTTCTCATTTAATAATTTGATGAAGAAGTTTGAAAATTATATATATGTATATATGCATATACATTATTGTTGAATACAAAATGTGTTCGAGTTGTGCATCACTTAAATTTTATTTCTATTTTTCTTAACTTAAAATGTTGTTGGCAGTAATTTTCTAAATTAAAAATTGTTAAATAAAAAGGATTTAAATTCAAATATTTTCATTCTGTTCTAATTTCTCTAATTTTATTTCACAATTTGCAATGTACTGAAATGTTTTTCAAATGATTTAATTTAGTGGCTAGGATTTTCAGGTCTGCAAAGGTAGGTGATTTATATGAGTATTGCTAGAATTGCTTATCATTGAGTTTTATATTTCAGTACCCAGTATTGATTGGATAATTGATATCTATCTATATATATATAATAAACTAAATTTTATCATTGGGCACTTACCTTGCATTAACGTTTCATAATAATCCTAGCTAGGCTGAGCTAGTTGGTGGTTGTGTATCGCCATAAAAAAAGTAAATCTTTTCGTAACTTTTTGATTCTTGTTGAATCTTCACCAGATGAACCTGTAGTTCTGCAATTCCTATATAAGGCTAGAATTTGATGTAACATTTGCAATTGAATCTCAGTGCCTATGTTCAGTGTTGGGCGTTGCCCTTTTATTCTTGTTCAGTTTAACCGAATCTGTGCTGTTTTTAAATATGATGCCGTTTTTAACCTGTTGCTGTTTAATAAAGTGTTTGTTCTTTTATCTGCAATGTTCTTGACTTGAAATTAATCCTTCATTTTTTTATCATATTTTAAAATTACCCTCTCAATACCTTCCTAAATTTTTAAGGAGATTCTGTATTTTATTTTTAAACTTTTTTCTGTTTTTCCAAAAAGGCTTTAAAAGGCGAAATTGATGTTATTTCTGATTTAATCGTAGGTCTCTATTTTTTCTCGTTCTTATTATTTTCTGCCTTTAACAGGAAAATTGAAATAATTCTAACAATTCTGTTGCAGGTAGCCTTTTCTATAGGCCTAGACATTACTTAAAAGAAGACAAAGGGCAGAAAAGATAAAAGAAAGTAGGCCTGTTAGCCTACAGCTTTCAATTTTTTCGCAGGATGTACTCGTTTATCCCCAATTCTCGAGCAACTTGTCTTTTACTCTTCCCGGCCTCCAAATTGGGGTTAATCTCTTCAGTTATTTCCGTATGAGAGTTATATATCTAATTGACATTTATTAGTCGAAATTTTGTACTAAATGAGTTGCTAACACAAATTATAGAACATTACAGTATATTAAAAGTTTGAGAGAAACAATGAAATAGGCTGATGATAATATTTTGAACAATTAAAATTAAACAAAAAAATAGAATCAAGACAAAATGAAATTATCTTGTAGTAAAATACACTGGTTGACAAATACTAAGGACCATTTTTAAAATTACGAAAAATTTAGACTTAATAGGAATACAATGGTTCACAATCAATTACTGAGAATCGTGGTACATGCTATCGTCAGAACTCACATTTTACAGTGAACATTCGGTTACGAGGGCAATTGGGGGGGGGAGGGCACCAGAGAGGGATGGAGGCGAAAATGACGCATTCTTTTTTACTCAAAGCTGCCAACGACATGCAATTTGCATCAATGGTTATGTTTAATGTGCATAATATTTACATGCATTTTCGTAAACACAGCACAAATATTCAGGAAGATATAAATCTTTTCTTAAAAAGTACCTAATTTTTTGGAATGTTTTTGCTTATAACATGCAGAGCTTTCAACCAAATTGTAGGATACTTACAGAATATTTGACAATATTTGAGACAATCTTTGTATTAAAATTTGAATTAAATAGTTTTAATATTACATTAAATATGAGTATTTTTAGTTAAATTTTTTTACGACGCATTTACGAGGCATAACGTAAATTCTTTTTCATAACTTCAGAGCCAGATATATATTGCAACATATCTAAAAATTCCAGTTCAATACCATTAGTATTCAGAAAGATATCGGCATTGCAACTTGGTGAATTTCTGTCCACTCGAAGAGAAGCTAAATGAAGAGACTTCTGGCACAAACTAATATTTTTTAAAATTTGCATCCTCGAATAGTAATTTAAATTATGTATTTAACTTTTAACTATACATGAGTATTCAGGATTGTTAGATTGCAAATATTGCGTCAACATCATTTTTTCGGCTTTGTCAGTATTTTTAATAATTTTAATTCTTCGCCACTAAAGTTTCTTTCTTTTCTTGTGGCAACTTTGGCTAATTTTGAATTTCAAACGTTAATTTTAACCGTTTCATTTAATTTCTAAATTTTACTTAATTATTTACTTTGTTTTCGATTTAATTATTATTTGTCTTAACTTTTGTTGTTGTTTCCATTAAGGTTTCAACTTTATTAATTTTTAAATTCAAATTTTGCTACGGGATTATTTCTTCGCCATCTTGGCGCGTAGGTTTTTGGTGTTATCAGGCTTTTGGCGTTTGTTACTGGAATCGTTTTCCGTTACGATTGGAACTTTCTTTTGTGTGCTTCTCTGAACGAGTGAGGGTATTGGCAGCTGCAGGTCCCAGGGCCTTTTTTAGGCTTCTGGGGACCTTAAGGCCTTCAGAGAGTCAACCATTTTTATATATATCATTATTTTTCCGTTGGAGCAAAATGATGCAAGTGTTGTATTCTTCAACAAGATTTTTCGTGTGATGATGTAAGATTTGATTCTGCTAATTTGAAATCTTCTGGATTCTGCGAATATAAAACCTTCATGCAGTGAATGGTGTCATCGAAGGGAAAAAGTTTTTTCTTTTCATCTTTATTTATTCAGATGAAAATTGTGACAGCTTTTGGTGCTAAAATGTTCGATAAAAAAAGAAAATCAGTAGCTAGAGTGCTCTGATTATTCAAGCCCTGCACTAAAGATGATCAGGGTGCAATAATTCTTCAATAGCCTGCTCTGCAAAAATTTACGTTAACTGTGTGTTGATGAAAATGTGCAAGGAAACTTGTTAGTATACCAATAATGCGACTGTTTTACCTCAAGAACGAAAACGTAATTTTTGATATTACAAATTCTCCAAATTTTTCTTACAACGTGTGCTTTGGTTAGTTTTTTTTT